>MU001673.1:254903-271205 GCA_010093515.1 Lineolata rhizophorae | reverse complement strand
GCGCTGGAGCTGGCGCTGGAGCTGGCGCTGGAGCTAATGCTAGAGCTGGAGCTGGTGATGGAGCTGCTGGAGCTGCTCAAGCTGGATGAGCTGGTAGTTGGCGTGGAGCTTGTGGCGCTGCTCGAAATGCTCGAGCTGGTCGAGACAGACGAGGTCGTGAAGACAGACATGGACGTGGACGTGCTCGACATGGTCGACGACATGCTGGAGCTGCTCGAAGTCGAGGAGCAAACAGTGTCGTCCTCATCGAAGTCATCGTCGAAGACGCACGAGTCGATAACCTCCTTCATCCAAGTCGTGTAAGACTTGCCGCAGATATCGTTCTGGCCGGCATAGGTCGCATCCCAGAGCGAGATACCGCCGAACGGCGAGTAGTCGAAGTCAAAGCCGTGGGTAATCTCTTTCACGAGCGTGTGGACTTCACTCGGCGTGAGGTAGAAGTCATCGTTGACAACAGCATCGACGGAGCCTGGAAGACCTAGGTAGATGCGGATCTCGGAGTTGTACGACTCCACATGTGTCCAGTCTGCAAAGTTGATGTTGTACGAGCCAAAGCCATTGATGTGGTCTACCCCAGCACGAGCGGAGCACTGAGGCGTGTTGTAAAATTGGACGAAGAGGAAATCTATCCAGGCGTTGGCAATGGCGTCCGCCAAGTGCGCATCAGGGATGACGCACTGAGGAGCGGCCGAGATGTAGTAGTCCTTGGTATCATCTTGAGTGAAGCAATTCCACTTAAGGTGATTGATCATGACATCGTAGTACTGCGACTTGTATTCCAGAGTCGGAGCTGGGTTGATGAGAGACTCGATGTCGAAATCAAAACCGTCCACGCACGCATCGCCGAAGGGGCGTGGCATGTCGGCGTCCGTCCATTCGCTCGTCGAAGGACCGAACGCACCCCATAGGAACTCAGCAAACTCCAATGCGCTATCCTCCGACTCGAGATAGCCATTGGCAGGGTAATCACCGCCCAAAGACAGAAGAACCTTCTTGCCGGCGGCCTGACAAGCCTCGATGCCAGGTTCGATGCCAGGGCAATGGGCTAACAGCTCCGTCTCCTCACCATGCCCGTTGGCGTATACTTCCGAGCCACACGCATTGCCAAAGTTCGTGCCCGGATATCCGCCCTTGCCCTGATCTGGGAAGACGTTCACGAATGCTAGATTGACGATCGAGATCGCCGGGTCGGCACAGATCTCCTCCAACGGCTTCTGGTACGGACCCTGACCCCAGTATACAGCCACCTGAGGACTTCCATAAGCCTCAAACGCCGAGGAAAGAGATGCGAGGGAGAGAGCGGTCGCCACAGAGGCGAGAGAGAGCTTGGAAAACATAATAAACGAGTGAATATGCAAGTACGAGTAAAAAAGAGAGCGTGATGTTGACCGAAGTCAGTAGCGATCGCGATGAAGAACCTCACTAAGGAAAGAAAGGACGCAAACAAAAGTTTGCAAAGCGTTCATTCAGCACCACCCACCGAGAATATTGACAGAAGGAGTGAGGTGAAGAACAGGAAAAGGGAACATGGAAGCACCTCTTCTATTATTATGCGTGAGTAATCCCGACACGACCGGTGGGCGCTTCCTAGATCCCAAGGGCGGCGCCATGGCGGTGCCTTACCCGGCCGCCGACAAAACGCCACTTTTCACATTGTTATTGATCTCATCGCATTACTTACGTGAAGACAATGCCCCATGAGGGAAGGTTGAGTTGATTGTGGCTACGCGAAGGAACGCCAGCAATGGACGGATACGGTGCTATACCAGAAATGGAGGTGTTCCTGCATTAAGGTTGGCGACTAGTCTAGGAACGGCTGCTGGCCGTTTCTACGCCCCTGACAACCCAAGCGCCTAGGCGCAGTCGTCACTGGTGGACGAGCCCAACTCTAATCTCCCATTCCCGGAAGCTGGCAGCTTTACGAGCCGCAGACACCGGAGGGCGTGGGATCGCAACCGGCAAAGCAACCAAGTCCTCGGCTGGGCTGAACTGGGCTACGGTCTGCGCAAGTGTGGCCGGAATTACCTGCCATGTCGAGGCATACATAATACATAAAATCGATTTTGCGCTTCGATAGCGAAGGAGTAATAGACGTGAAAGCTCTTCTTCTCTCTGTTCCACAGGCGTTCGGAAGGACCTTGTTTCCGCCGGAATGTGAACTGCACGATGTAAAAAGGAGACCCATTCTCGAGACCATCTCCCGACCAGTGACAGCTCGCATCGCCAATCCGCCCTGCTTGTTAGTTCGTATCGTCTTGCTGACCTAGCGAGAGTGGGTCGTCAAGTCCTCAGAGTGTGTTCGCGACATCTAATTGCAGGCCACATTCAAGGCTGTCGACGCACCAGAGAGGTCTTGCTCAGGGGATGTTCTCCGCAGATGTGGGGTAGGCAACATGGACGTCTCCCGCCCCTATCGAAACCTTAAAAATAGACCCTACAGGGTACTTGTTATCAAGCGCCGAGCACGTGGCGTGACAGCCCGACTTTCCGAGCTCGATGGCTTCTCTGACTCTGTAAAACAGCAAGTTGTCGAAAATATAACGTCCGATAACTTTCAGAGGATTTCTCCGGCCCAATTGACTTGACGTTTGTGAGGCAAGCTGCTGCTGGCTGTGCCGGGTTGTGTTCGGCATGTTCGGCGCGCTACGGTTCAGCACGTGCATCCGACTGCTCGGTACTCCAGACAGGAGATAGCCCTGGAAATTGGGAAGGATCAGCAAAGTGTCAGAACTTTGGCCGGAACTCAAAACCTTGCTCCACAGTCCAATTGCAGGGTTTCGCAGCCAAGGTACATATTCTATGTACTACAGCACGGAATGGTTAAATATGTACGCATTACGTAGCTGTACGTATCGTTTCTCAGTTAGTTCCGGGGTGGACCAGTAAATGATCTATTTGGCCTCTGCTCCAAGTCGCGCATGGCGAAGCTGATTGTAAACCTGCACTTCCAGGGTTTGTCACGAGCCGATGGTCGGGTCCTTCCGTCAGCATTGTGCAAAGTGTGCTGTTCTAATCTGTTGCCATATGAAGAAACAACGTCTTCACCGGTATTGCATGCTCTGGTCCGTGGAGACTTTGGCATGCGCCAGGTCTCGCAGAACCGAAGATGTGTAAGAGCATCACAGTCTCGGGAGTCACCGTACGGGGCTGCTCTTGACGCAGATTCCGCCACATAGCACTGATGATAAATTTGAGCCCAGGCGAAGTGGGAAAACGCAGATCTCAAGACGAGATGGAAATATGACCAGTGGAATCGATCGCGATGGCTCGAAGCATCACTCGTTTTCTGCCGGTGAAGTAGCCACGCGCATGCCGTGGCGCAGAGACAGACAACGTCGACTCGCCTGAGAGACGGAAAATGATGACGTGGTCCGATGCTGGCAGCGCGCCGTGGAGCAGTCGGCGCAGACGCTCGTCGCCCATGGCCGAGCTCCGGTGAGGCAGCACCACGACGGAGTGGTAGCAACGGGCCTCGGGCACCTCGTCGGAGCCGGCAGAGAAGGGACGGCAGGCAGGCCTGGGCCGGTGATTGGCCGCCGTGCGGGACCCGCGCGCCCCCGGTCGTGGAATGCCGGAGGGGCAGGGCGCAGAGGAGGATAAAGCCGCTGATTCCCCAGAGTCGCCTGCAAGCCGTCCTCGGCTGCTCCCACAGCGCGTGTACCTCTCGAGTCCGTCCTCTCCGGGAGCTTTGGGCCGGTCAACGAGGGACGGGAGCGTCCTCGTCAGGGCTGGCTCCGTGGCCCCGTCGCCATGACGCCGCCGCCGCCGCCGCCCGCCCGCCCGCCGACGAACAACCGGACAGCATGGGCGGGCGATTCGCTTACGACACGGCGCGCCTGCGACCGGGGCCTGCGCTACGTGCGCCCGCCGCGCGAGGTGTGAGCTGGCAGGGCCGCCGGTCGCTGCAGCTGCCAGGCCGAGAATGGTTACCAGAGACGTTTCTCGCAGGTACCGACAGACTGCTTTTCCACAGCTTCTCCCCCGCCCCTTTTCACGCCGGCCGGGCAGTCGTCTTTATTTCTTCGAGGGCGCCGGCGCTGGCGGGAACGCGCCGAGACACCGCTTCCGAGTCGTCTCAGTCTCCGGCCGAGGAACGTCTCCGCCCCGTACACCCGCGCTCGAGTTGGCACCTGACGCCCGCCGCGGCACGTCCGCCTCCCCGGAGTCGAAAGCAAGAAAAACACGGTCGGACCTCGACGAGAGCACGCAGCCATTGCGCCCGCGCCCGTGGTGGCATGCGCGTGGCGAACGGCCAATTGGACTGCGGCGCGACCCCGGCGGCCGGCTGGGGCCGTTTTGGACGTCTCGCGGCCGCTGCGTGCGCGCTCGTGGGGCCGCAGCGGTGAAGAGCCTGCCGGCTTGCTGCTGTCGCCATAGTGCGGGTGTGCGGGTGTGCGTGTGTGCGTGTGTGCGTGTGTGCGTGTGTGCGGCGGCGACGCGGCTCTTCTCTAGCGGCGACTCGACAACAAGCGACGGGACGAGCTGCTGCGCCTCACCGTCGCCGCTGCCACGCCGCCCGCAGTCGCCACAGCGACCGCACGCGCCACGGCCGGCGGCCAACGGGATGAGCGGCCGGGCCTGCGCTGCCAGCCCCGTTTCCCGGCGACGAGGTGAGGGCTCCGCGCCGGCCCAGCAGGTTTTGCGCCCGGCGGCGCCGGCGGGCGGGCGACGGGCGGGCTCGCTTGCTCCCGGCCGGGTGGCTGGGGTGTCGCGCCGCGGCAGTCGCACTCCGCGTCCTGGCCTTGGCGCCTCGCGACTGGCCCAGCCTCCGGCCTTCTTGCGCATCGCGCGCAGCGTCACCAGCCTCCCGACGCGCCCCCGGTCCTCCTTTTGCTGCGCTCGCTCCCATCTTCTCTCGCTGATTCCCACGCCTCCCTACCCAGGCAATTCCACCCCTCCCGCATTCTTCGCGACGCCAGCCCCGTCACATCGTGCCCCGGCTCTGCGCGCCGCCGTCGTTTGAACCGCGCCTTCGACGCCCTCCGTCGCAGCGTTCCGGTGTCATTGACACCCCAAACCCTCCCTCGGGCGCGTCCGCACTCCGCGGCTCGCCGTCCGCACTCTCCCCAGGGCCGGGGACGCAGTCGCGTTGACGTCCCCAGGCCCTCCTCCCTCTACACCCACCGTGTCGCGAGCCGGCTCTCCCACGCCTCACGATACCCACGACCGTCACGTTCACGAACCATACACGACATCGCTTCAGCAGCAGGCCGACCGGCTCCCTCCTTTCCGCCCACGCGATCTTTTCTCGCGCCCGTCGTCATCCTCCGGCAGCGTCCCTCAATCGCTTCGGCGGACGCCCAACCTTGAAGACCTCTCGCAACGACAGTCCCGCCAGCGCTCTGCCTCTCTCTCGAGCCCGACGCGTCGCGCCGGGCCTCCGCCGCAGCCGCAACCTTCGGTTCGCTTCGCGGACGATCCGGAACAATCTGCTCACAGGCGGTCGCAGTCGCACTCAGGCGCCCAAGGTCTACGCGCTCCTCACCCTGCTACCCGCATATCGCGGCGAACCGCCTCTGCTATTCTATACGCGCTCGAGGAAGCTCTCCGCACTCCACATCCCTTCACGCCGGATCTAGAGGAGGAGAACGCGTCGATGTCGGACCTGCTCGGCGGGCCTGGCGCCGGCGGCAACGGGCGTCCTAGCAATGGCGGTGCCCGCACAGCGCCTGGGCAAGGCCCTATCCCGGTGCCACAGCAAGCGTCGCCAGGAGGTGTAAGAACTCCCCGAGATATTCTCAGAGCGCGTGAGGCCCGCACTCAGAGGCGGGCAGAAGCGGACTCAGGAGCAGCAGGATTGGGTCCAGAACAGAGAAGAGCGGCAGCTCAAGATGGAAGGACGGGAATGCCTCGGCCTGCTGCTGAACCAGAAACCGCCCCTCAGAGGCATGCACCAGGCGCAGTACCACCTGGAGCAGAACCTCAACCCCCTAGATACAGGCCGCTGCAGCCCACGCAGCCTCTTGAACAACCGCAACAGTTTCATCGGCCGAGAGGTCCATCAGCCCCTCAACAATATGAGCATCCGAGACCGGCACCTGCGCAGCCGGAGCCGAGTGTCCGGCGCCCTTCACAGCCTTCCCAGCCGCAGCCTGGAGCGTCAGCCGCACCACATGCCGCTCACGGTCGACCTCCCGGAGCAGGCCCGGGACCGAGCGCCGCGCCGCCTCCACAACGTCCTACGGCTGCCGAAGGCACTCAAGCTCGTGATCCTAATGTATCCACTTTTCCACACGCGTTCGAGCGGTGGGAAACGCTCTCTTCGCACTGGGAAGGTCTCACGTCGTATTGGATACGCCGACTGGAGCAAAACATTGATGAAACTAGACGGGAACCCCTTGCCCAGCAAATGGCACGCCAAATCACAGATCTCTCTGCTGCGGGGGCGAATCTCTTTCACGCTGTCGTAGAGCTGCAGCGGCTGCGCGCATCTTCGGAACGCAAATTTCAGCGCTGGTTCTTCGAGACTCGCGCTGAACAGGAGCGAGCACAGGAGCGTCAAGCGGAGCTACAGAGGTTAGTCGATCACTCTCAGACCATACAGCGGGAGTCGATGGCGGACGCAGAGCGAGCACGAAGGCAAGTGGCCGAAATGCGCCGAGAGCTACAGATCTCTAAAGACGAGGCACGCCGCGCTTGGGAAGAACTTGGTCGACGCGAGCAAGAAGAGCGTGATCGTACGATGTCCCTACGGGAAGGCCAGCCGACGCTCGTTGGAGGTATGCAAGTCGTGCCTATGCAAGGTGGGATCGGCAGTCGACACGGTAGCATCTCTCAGGGTCCTGGAAGTCGTGAAGGGCCATACCAGAGTGTACCAGCCGAAGCGGCCTATGGTCAAGAAGGGATTGGTGAGTATGGGTACGGAGAGGCTCAAAGCCCGACGGATACAGATCCGTTTACCGAGGGTTCGAGAAAACCACTGCACCACGAGCCCGAACGAAGCACCCTTGCTATGGGCGGCTACGCACAATATCCCACCGGCGGTACCCCTACGTCCGATTCCACTTCCCGAACCACAGTTCCGGCGCAGCAGCCCGGTCCTTCTACCGTGCAACAACCGCGACAGCCGAGGGGGTCACCTCCTCAAACCACGGAAGAAGGCCAACCGACAACGCCAACCGCGCAATCCTTTTATCGCCAAACCGGGTCAGAGATACTGCTACACCAGCCTCCTGAGCAAGGAACTCAGCCGCCCTCGCGTCCTCCCACAAGCCAGACGTACTCCGATACACAGTCGTACGTACCCTCGCAAGGAGATACTTTTTCTGAGGGCGAGGAGGAGCAGTACGAACTCGATGAGCACGGCAATGTCAAGATTGATGATCAAGGCCGCCCCGTAATATACCGTGGCCCGCGCCTACGCTCCCCGCAAGAGGAGGACGATGATGAGTTCGACGTTCAAGAGGACCTGCGGCGGGAACAAGAGCACGCGCTGCGGTATGGTGGCTACACGTCGGCTGGCGGTCGGCCCGGCGCCTCGCAGACTACTTCGGGAGCCGGGTACGGCGGGTTCGGTGCCCCGGCAGACTACTCTGGCGCGGGGTACAGCGGGTGGGAAGGGTATCCGAGACAGCACCATCATCCGAGCAGACTGAGCAACATTTTCGAAGAAGACGAGGCGAGCCGGACCAGTCCTAGTCGGACGAGCCAGATCAGCCGGCGCTAGGCAAGCTGGTGACGTCTCTTTGAAAATGTTTTCTTTGGTCCACAGCCAACATTACCTTTTCTCTTGTCCATCTCCTACTTCAAAAGGAGCGTCAAGCAATTCTCTCGGTTCTTTCCATGGCCTACCATTGGTTTATTCCTACGTCTGGCCAAAATTTGTTTATCAGGCGGCCTTCTGCAAAATTCTGTGTAACCTTCTTTTTCTTCCTGGGCACGGGGACGGCTTAGGTCGTTTCTCGGAGCCTAATCTATTTTCAACCCATTTTCAAGGCTCCTTCAAAAGAAGCTTCCCCACTTGCAAGCCCCATACGTATTAAGCATGGGTCGAGCGTACTATTGCTATTCTAGGGCGCTGAAGACCGATCCTTATCTCTATCGTGGGAACGGAGAGCGGGTGAGTTTGCCATACTTGATTTGGCCAAAAATAACCCGGAAATTCAATGGGAGGAGGCGTGTTTGTTTGCTTAGTGTGTGCATGGAACCAAACTGTCTTTGCAAGAGCGGAGGGAGGGAAGATGGGGCATTGTTCCAGCGCTGGAGTCTTGTTGAGATAGGCCTTGTTGCATTGTTTAACTTCCGTTGCTCACATGAAGTTTGGCGAGCAGCCTGAAGCAGGAAGCGACGGTCATCGAAGCGGTGGCGTTATGAGGCGTCTATTTTTCTTGTTTGTAAGATTAAAGCAGCGATTTTCCATTTTTGGGGACGCAACCCAGAGCTGAATTGTGCAAGATGGAGCCTGGGCTGTAATTACATGTCTCCGGCTGTGGAAAGACGCCACAGCAATGGAGCAAATTGAACGTTTTCCAGCCCTCTAGCTTTCCTAAAAATGACAAGGTCTGACTTGACCGTGAGATTGGTCCCTTCATGTAAGAAAAAGGACCAGTTCCGTTGTCGAAGGCTTGTGAGATAGTAGTGTGGAGAATTGGTGCCCGACAAGCTCAGTTTCCGCCTATTCCATGAATCGGACTGTTTTTATCCATGGTACCACTCCCAATGTATACACGTGGCGGCGGAAAGGTGTGACGAAGTGACCATGTAACCTAGCATCTCTAACACTTGTCCTAGGCTTACACGTTTCAATGAGCGGCTAAAGTCAACCAGTGCTACTCCAAAAGCTTGATGTTTGCGGGTTAGTGTTGGCACAAATGTGACAACCACACTCCATCTTTGTCACCGCATATTGGCACTGCCGAATGGTACTATTCCTGACCCCTAGCGACATCGCTTTACAATGCTAATAATGCTAGAAGAAGGCAATAGCGCCACAAGTGAATCCTGAGTCCCAACCAGCATGCGATGTCGTGTACTAGAGATACATACTAAAAAAAATATACTAGGAAAGAAGGGTATCGATGCAAAATGAACCATGTCAGTCCGCCAGCCAGCTGAGCCATCCGACATGGTAGGATCGCTTTCAAATATGCAATTAGAGCCCGGGAGGCCGAAGCACGCACTACAGCCTCGCCAGTCACCATCTCGCACTCCCATCGGTCTACCTATTCATGTCAAAACTCATCCCAAATCACAGCCGTCAGCTCCCCCTCCAATTCGACGACCCCGACCGGATTCCCCACTTCGCCAGAATGAACGTCCCTAGCCATCAGCACAACCCTGCTGCTGCGCTGCAACGCGATGGCCACGACATCACCGGCCGCGTTGAGCGAAAAGTGGCGCGGGAAGAGGCCACCGGCGGGGGTGAGCTGAACGAACTCGAGGGATCCGTCGGCGGCAGAGGGGCGAAAGGAGGCGATAGAGTCGGATTCTTCGAGGGTGGAGTTTGTAGGGTCGATGTTGGGCAACATGAAGGAAGAATCGTTGCGGTTGGAGATGAGGATGAAGTCGTTGGAGGGCTGAAGTGGGACTCGTCAGTAAAGGTATAGGGAACGGTAGCCTTTGCTTCAGTAGCCTAGGATAAAGTTAGGACCCGCGATTCAACGTACAGCGACTTGGATCTCCGCCGCAGCGGCACCCTCGGGAATCGTCTCCCCGCCAAATGTGTTTGTCACGAACTTCTCCTCGAATGCCATCCCACCCTCTTCCGGGTACGTCACCGCGTACGACGTCAGTGTGTTTGCCAGCTCCGTCACCACAAACAGATACAGCGGCGATTCGTCGTCAGCCTGCCAAAATGCGGCGTGGCGCGGCCCAGACCCGGGCTCCACGGCCAACGGTTCCTCGCGCTGCATGTTGAGGTGCTCGTCGACGGAGAAGACGCGTACGAGGTCTGCACCGAGGTCTGGGAAAAGGAGGAAGTTCCCGGTCGGGTCGATGAGAGCTTGGTGCTCATGTGGAGCTTCCTGCCGCTGCTCGTTGGGGCCGGGAGAGTCCATGGTGAAGGTCACGTTGGTAAGGAAGGTAATGTCGCCCTCGAGCGACACCTTCCAATTGGTGATGGAGCTGCCGGAGCTGCAGAAGTGTTGGTGATGTTCTGTTCAAAGGATGGAAATAGTTGGGCATGCGTTGAAATGGCTTACTAGTGTGCCATCGCCATCGCCTGCTGGTCACCTTTCTTGTAGAGCACACCATGCACAGGCCCTGCAACGACGGTTTGGAACCGGTTCTGCTGTGCGAGAATGCCATTTTCTTGAATGTTGTAAGAGCTCAATGAACCCGCCGGCTGGGGAAACTGAAGGCCCTCGTCTATACAGTAGAGGATTCTGTTTTCGCCGTCCAGTTCCAGCCACGAAGGGCTCGAGGCGCAGCCTGCCGTGGTAGCATTGGGCTCCAAGTATAGCAGATCGCCGGCACCCTGCTTCAGCTTGACAGTGTGGACCACGCCCTCGTAAGAAGATACATAGAGGTTCGTGGCTACGCTGACGGCAGCCGAGGCAAGAGTAAGAAAGGCAACCGACAACATTGTACATGCGGCTATAGCAGATGCTCTCGCAAAGGAGGATCGAGGGTTAGAATTAATATGCTATATTAATTGCCCGTAGGGAAAAGGTAATAGATCGAAAATGCTGCGGACCGAGAATGCGCAGGAAAAAGAGACGCGAAGGTTTTGTGGTCTGGGGAAGGGAGCCGGGTGGTAGCTTTTAAGGGAGGCTCGGTGATGCAGGTACTACCAGTAGCGTTGGCCAGGGTGAGCCGTGACAGCGCACGGCAACCATTCACGGCTGAGGAAGCCGCGGCTAGATACTAAGGTCGCACAGGTTGCGGCTGTAAGGGGCACTAACACGGAGGGCAGGAAACCTCGTGCAGTAGGTCGTGGAGAGGCGGGCTGAGCAAACGGCAGGCTCAAGGAGCGGGCAACGATTTTTATGTACATCTCAGCCGCGGGCGCCCGAGAAGGCTCCGCCGCGCCCAGCGACTGTGCGCCCGCGACGTGCCGAGAAATCGCTGGGGCCGGGGCCATGCACCATGCACGCGGCTTCGATGCGCGCGGTTTCCAGGCCCGTTCCCGAAGCAAGACGTGAAGCAATGGCCGAGGCGGGCTAGCGTACGACTGCATCGGGAAATTTCTCATGCGCCAGGCCCTATAGCAGCTCCTCAATCAGCTTATGCCGAGCAGGGATCGCGCAACGGTCACCAGTCGATCCACCCGCTGAACACCGTGTAGCCGGCCGTTGCGAATCCTCCGAAAGCGTGGTGCTTGAGGGCTGCAGGTCCTGGGTGCTCGAAGTCGTCGTGGACCACTGCGTTCCAGAATGGCACTGGTGCAAGGAAGCGCCGCGAGCACTCAACCTTGCAGTAGTGGCCTGTGATTGGATGCGGGTGGTTGGATGCGGGTGGTTGGCCCTTTGGCCGCTGTTTCAAAGCGACCGCCAATCATGCGCCGCGCCGCCAGCGGCACCCGCACTAGAGGCCATTGTGGTCTCCAACTAAATCCACGGGAATACGGAGTACCGATGGTCTAGATAGGTACCTTGGATGCTTTTCTTACCGTCGAATTTGTTTTGTGACGGCTCCTACGAATATTTCCGAAACCAAAAGAGGTTTTAAAAAAGGTGTAGACATGACGTCAATAGTCACGTGTTCAGACATTTCAACGGCGCGCGGAACTTTCACGTGCCAAACGTATGCTGCACTACATTTCTCTCCTGCCTCCCACCGTCCTTCAAACACCTAGAAGCCACACGCAGCGCCTCCTACGATGCACAACCTAGGGACAATGACTTCACACAGATATCGTGGCTCTGGAAGTATCTTTGTTGCGGGCCTCTTATTCCGTCCTAGTGGCCCAGGGCGTTCGTGGACAGAGCCGGGTGATATTGGATGCTTTCCGCTAAAAAGCCGGCCTCCCAAAGCTCATAGGTACTTATCGCCAGCCGCCTGTCCAAGGACGTAGCTACCCTAAAGTGCAATAGGCAATTTATAAGAGGACGTGACGGTCGCACGGTCACTTTGAAGTCCTGCTGTGGCTTCAACAGGCTCCATTCGCTGCTCTGTTAGCACCCCATCTTAGCTCAGGACTGCATCTCCAGGCTTAATGCATCCCTGCCTGCCTCGCATGTGCCCATTGTATCGAGGCACCAACGCTACTTCCTCCCACGAGAGAAGCCCGCAATTTCGGGTAGGAGGAGCCTTGGTACTTGCCTCCAAAATGGTCTTGGCAAGGGCGAGTGGACTTGCACCGGATGGAACACGTGCGTGCGTGCCTTCCTCTTTGGCAGCAGGTGCCTCTCCAACCATCCGGTCGCGGCCATTCACCTCTGCACCCGGGGCTAGTGCGTCGGGGTCATTGTCTCTCTGCCACCTTTGCATCTACTCTCCATCTCTGCCCACGTTTTATGGGTTGGTCAAACCCCCCCGCGCTGCTGCAGCCCTACGCACCTCGCCCAGTCTACTCCCATCCCGGATCTTTGCCTTGCCACCGTCAAGCTGGCGACCGGGTCCGTTTCTCGGCCAAAGAACCGCCGCTGTGAGTGCTGTTGCCCCCGCTTCCAACCTTCAGACCCTGTTGCCTAGCTTCGACCTTAACCCTCTATTCTTCTGCTATTGTTCTATTGTCACGCTGCCCCTATTGACGCACCTCCAGCGCGACGGCATGCTGCACGGCCTGCAGCTGAAACAACTGCAAAAGGTCGTCTACCCCTCGGCACCCTCCACCATCCTTTAAATTCTTCCTTCTCCCACATCCAAGTGGTTCAGAGCGACGCTATCAACGATTCCCCTGGCGTCCCGCACGCTTCTCCCGCAAACAGTCCTATCTTCAAATCGACATCTTTCCAGTTTGCAGAGCATACCGACCAACAGGTGTCTGCGTCACCCTCGCTGCAACCTGCCGACACTTCCATGTCTGGCTGCACTTTCGCCGATATGGCTCGTCTTGGCATTCGAGGCAATCAGAACGGGGAGCTTTTTGATGGCGATGCACCTCCAAGCTCTGCGCAAGTTCCTCTCTCGGGCCTCATAAAGTTCAAACCTAAGCGCAGTGGCAAAAAAGGCCCTTGGGGCCCGGCAGAGATGGACCCTTTGGATGCTCAATATTCTGGTAAGTTTACCTCGATAACTGATTTTGAAACAGAAATTTCAGCCCTCCTACAGTACTAAAACATTTTGTCTAGACTCTCCATCTATGGGATCCGCAAGGCCCGTTGGACCCGCCGGCCAAAACGGTACTTCTAGCTTTAGCCGTCCTCGCAGCACCTATGCGCAGCTCCGGCCCAAACCTCGCGATGCTCCCCGCGCTTCGGACGCTACTGCTGCCCAAATCCAGGAGCAGGAGTACAATGCGCAAGTCAAGCAGACTTTTGGAGACTTGCCATCTCTTGCAGACTTTAGGATCACTAGCGGTGCTTATGAAGGCGAAGTTAGCTTTTGCCGACTGGCAAACGGTGATATTTCCGCTCAGCAGTGGTTTTATGGAAGTTGGAGCAACATCGGCCAATACTCGCGCTTCCGTCTGCGCATCGAAGGTCAACTGCAGACGGAGAGTCTTCTGAACTACTCCCAGAAGCTTTCGGTTCCGCACAACTCGCTTGCTTATTTCTATGCTATCGCCAAGCAGCGTGAACCCGCAGACTACTCTCAAGAGACCGAAGAAACGGCAGAACGCACGAAGAGGATTTCTACTCTTCTTACAATGGACCAGAACCAGATCAGTCAGGAGAAGCCCCGAGGAAATGATGCAATGAAAGCTGCCATGGGAGGGAATAATGAATTCACGTCGTTCACAGCCATTTCAAGGACGGATAACGACGACTTCCCCACACTGAGCCAGCTTCAAAAACAATTCAATGGCATAAGAAACCCCGGCGCAGATGATCCTTTCGTCTCGTCGCCAGCATCCCAACGAATGAGCCAGCAATTTCGCTCCGCTCTAGCTAAAGAAAATCTCGGAAATTCCGGTTCGTTCTTGCAGGGACGATTCGCCATGGCTAATCTCGACGCTTCGCTGCATACTACGTACGGTCCGCCGAAGGGAGCAAATGATGAGACCATCAAACCATCTGGATCTAAATTTCAAGCCCAGGACTACATGAGGAGCTATTTAGATCGGCTCGCGGATAGCACTGCGACTCGTTCGGGCATGCCGGGTAGGACCGTGCTTCACGACCCCATGAAGCATTCACCAAATGGCGGCCAACCGATCTGCACTGCCCCAGTTATCAGCTCGCAGCCGGCTTTGCTGCCACCTTTTTCCTCCGACACCCCACAGAAGCCCGTTGTCAAGATTCCCTCTGCAAACGCCAACATGCAGCGCAAGAATCCTTTCCATAGCGACGCCGCCAAAAACCCAATCGATGAGGACTTGCGTAACCGTCTCATAGATTTAATTGGCAACGAACCGGAGCCACAAACCTTCAACGGCCCTTTTTTTACGGACAGCCAGGCCCATCAGGACAAGCTCCAAAAGTCGGAAGAACGCGCAGTTCAGCGATTCGGCAAGACCAAGATTCCTGGACACAATAGCTCCATTCAAACCATGCTAAAGCCTGCGCTAGAGAATCTTCTATCGTATGTTACTGAAGGTCACAACCCGGAGAACTTTAATCCGTTCAAACCGCCAAAATCAGATTACGTCGACAGAAGCGAGGCGGGAATGAAGAGTTTCTTCAACGCTTCCGAACAGTCCCTGGGTGGCTATGATCCTACTCGGTTCACTTTTAACACTCGGGCTTCCGGCGCCCAAGTTCATGGCGGTGCCACGTTTGCCAACCACCCTCATACTGACCTCGCTTTTGGCGGCAACGTTTTTCGCACTAACTCATCCACTTCCGGTTCTGACGCTCCTTGCCGTATTGGCCATGGTGCTAACATCAACAATGCCACCGCACCTCGCAGCACAGCTCCTGACGGTAACGTTGCGGGCCTCGCGGGCCTTGGCCTTCTTGGCGTCGAGGGGTTCACTTTGGGCGGTCACTCTTCCAGTGGCACCGCGCCTGACGGAATCCGTGCGGGAGGCATCTCATCCGGCTCAAACACTCCCGATCGTGTCCCCCCTGGAGGTAACACTGCTAGCAATGCACCTCCTGGATTTGTTGCTCCTGGCTTTGTCGCTCGTGGTGGTTCTGTCTCTGGTGTTCAGTCTTTGAGCAGCCCTAGCGGCGGCGACAACAATGGAAGTGGTATTCCCCCACCTCCTGGATTTGCCGCCCTTACAAGCTACGCTTCTAACGGCCAAACTTTCGGTAATTCTACGCCTCTCGGTCACGGCTTCGGCAGCACCACTACTAGTGGCTACGCGTTTGATCGTTGCACTCATGATGGCCACAACTTTGGTGATCCTACTGCCGGTATTCAACTTTCTGATAGCCCTACTCCTGGTGGCTACACTTCAGGTAGCACCGGCTCTCATGGCAAAGCCGCTAGGAACAACTCCTTCGGAGCGCAGAAACACAAGTCCAGCTTCTCCAACTATGCGACTTCGCCTCGTCTGCACGGTGGCTTCGCGGACTTGCGCTTTGGCCCCCACCGCAAGATGTGATGGGCTCTAGCCTATACCTGAGCATGGAATAGTCATGGGATGGCGCTTTTGGAATGAGCAGATTTTGGGTTTCGGCGACGATAGGTTCGACTGCTCTCTACAAAGCACTCATCATTCCACAGTAGCCCCTCTCCTTTGAAATGAGCATGAACATTTGGTTTCCGGCTGTTTCTTTCTCCACTATTGCGAAACCACAAAATTCTCTTTGCACTATCACAATTCTAGTACCCCATCTGGCAATTTACCGACAAGCACGCCGCAATTGGCCTGCCGCTCTTCGGGCAAGCTGAGAGTAGTAACTACGGGGGCGCAAAAAGTACAACCAACGACGATGAACGGCAGATGGACAATTCACAGGTAATATAGTTAGCTCAACAATGAATTGTCTTCAAAAATATTGTAAGGAAGTCAAAAACTGTGCTAGGTCAAGTAACAACGATGTGCTTCTATTTATGTGTGCGGGTGATTAGTAGGTATGGTCTTTACGTTGCCTACGATAATTTAGACTGTAAGTAAAAAGAGCGAAGTATAGGCTAAAACAAAAGGGTGAGGCTTATGTGGGCATTCACATATAGGATATGGAGTAGATTGTGCTCGGTGTGTACGGCGTAACGTGTAGTACCCCCTGGTCGGTCAGACCCCCTGGTCGGTCAGCTTCGCGTTTAGACGCGTCCATCAACTTTACACCTCAATTCCTCCACCACCAATGCCCCAGGACGCGTCAAAAGAAGCCAGAATCAACCTGGCCATCAAATCCATCGAAAAAG
>MU001673.1:220641-253333 GCA_010093515.1 Lineolata rhizophorae | reverse complement strand
TCATGATGATACCCAAGCTGATGAAATTGCTTCAAAATTGATGGAGTAATGAGAGGATTTGTGGTGGTGATGATGGAAGCTGACCGACCAGGGGGTCTGACCGACCAGGGGGTACTACACGTTATATAGTACTCGCTTATACTTCCCGACTCCTGAACCAATCAAATCACGAGCCCTTAGTTTTGAGGTGAATTACGCGGTAGAGGTAAGGATCCCAACTGGATCGGATGGGATCTGATTGATTGAATTTGACTTATACAAGAGGGCCGGATGAGGGATTGAACTCTCTCAATGGGCTAGTCCCGTGACCGCGCGCCTACGCGAGGTGGACGGCACGCGACGCGAAAATCGTGGTTCGTTATTGCTGAGTCAGCCACCCGCCACCCACTTAATTCATCACTTGCGCTTAAACTTTCTACCTTTCTTTATTCCATAATGCCACTCAGTTGTGGCCCTTACAACCAGCCATTTATCTGACACCTCGGACGCAGACAGTTTGCGCTTACGTGAGTCGCAAGGATATGTTGGCGCATTTAAAAACGCGAGTGCTTTGTTAATTCTCTATGGAATCCAGGCCGTCCCGCGGCGCGGTGAGCTAGTCGTGGCTGCCATGGCGCGTCGTGAAGTCCACCAACCACCTGAAATCGTCCTCCTATACTTCGAGTATATCCAACAAGATGTCGATCTTGGCCAGAAGACACTCGCTTCGTGCTGCCGAGTGTCACGCACCTTCTGCCATTATGCGACCAAGCTGCTCTACAAGCGGCCTCAATTAACGCATAAGAATTTCGACAAATTCATTTCGACTGTCGCCCCGAGTGTGACGACGCGTCGTGCTGCCAAGAACGATGTGGCCAAATACGTGGAAGACCTTGATCTGCACGAAATTTTCACCCCAAACTACAAGGCGGCCGTCTCCCGCCTTCTCAGGCGCTCTCATGGCAAGCTTAAGTCTTTCACGAGCCCGGTTCAGTCACTCGCTATCAACAGCTTAGCGCCGCTTACGAAGTGTACGGGCTTGTGCATTCTCCGATTGGAACACACGCAAGGCACTTTCACCACTCGAAAGGAAGAGCTTTCTCTGCAAAACATACGGCATGTCCTCAAAGCCATGCCGCTTCTAAAAGAGTTTTCCTTCCCTAAATACCCGCAAAGGAATTTTCCTGACGATATCGATGATGAACTGGTGATTTGGCCCCCGCATCTCGAGGAACTAAGCATCTCTGGTAACATGGCGTCGGCATTCTGGGGCATGCTCTGCACTGATGCCGGCCGCCTCCCGAAGTCTGTTACGAAGTTGCACTTGTCTAAGATAAGCCAGCTGAACCCTGAAACTTTCAGAGAGCTCATGACTAGCCTAGGAGGTCAGCTTCGAGAGCTATCGGTAACTCATATTACCTCGCTCATCCCCTACGACAATGAGGACTGCCCCTGTGACGGGTTACTGGACTTGTTACCGAATCTGACCAATCTAACTCTACTGGATCGTCTCATTTCTTTCGACTTCTTAACCATCTACGACGACGGTGACACTCTTGATAGCGACGCAAATGAGGAGGGGGAGAACTCAGACGACGGTAACAGCCGTTCCTCAGACCTATCACGTTGCAGCAACCTCGCTCGAAATTACGTCGCAGTTGCGGACAATCCGCGAGTTAAGCAGTACCCTCTTGAGGAATTCTCGCTGTGGAGCGTAGATCCTGCCAAGGCCTTCCAAAGGCTTCGCCCATCGTACGAAGACGGGTTCGAGACAATCGACCTTGTGTATGCAATTGCCGAGGGGCGTCTTCCACGCTTGCGCCGCGTCGAAGTGTTGTGGGAGAACCACTCGATCTGGGGTGGGGCACGTCGTGAGAAGCTCCAGTCGATCAAGAATATGTTGGTTGAACAGAACAAGAGGAATGGGGTCCTGGCGGACCCTGAAAGTGTGCTAACGATGGTGCGTGATTCAAACACCTTATGGTGAGTGCTGCGAGGCTATGATGGATCGGGCGTGGTAATTCAATGTCTGTGTCATAACCTCATGTATCATTAATGCATTCCTAGATATGTCCTCGCCTATTTGAACATCTAAGTGGCGGGGTAGAGGCGTCTATTGTAAAGAGGAATCAGTGTAATTTTTTTCTTTTTCTATGTACTTTTAGAGGAGGTTGCAGCGATGCAAAGCATGGAAATATGCGGGATCGTGGCTGTTTTTTCGAGTTGTAGAATGCATTTCGCAATACGGCTGAGGCCTGTGACGACTGATGTGGCGCCGGGCCGGCCATGTGCACGTCGACGGGCGGGCTCCGGCTGAGATCAGGTTGGAGCCGGGAGCACCGCCCTAGCAGCCTTGTACTGGTCATCCGTCCCTCTCCCCTCTATCTCCTGCACGCAAACCCTTTGCGCGCCATCCTTCCACATTCCTGCACCTGCTCGTGAGGTCTTCAATTCTGGCGCCGCAACTTGTGTTCACCAGTCTTGTTCGATCTCGCCACGTTGCTCTGGTGCCGGGCGCGAGGCAGCTTGCTGCGCCACCGCCAAAGGCCCGGCCCCTCAGGTGCCGTCTCCCGCCTCGCCAAGACTGCTGTCCCGCTTCGACCGGAGCTTGCCACTCTGCCGCCAGCCTGCACGCTCGACCGGCCAGCCAACCTTTTTGCATCGTCGCCCTAGACCGAGCTGCTGGATGTGTCCAAGGCCACCCGAAGCTCGCAGCGTGCGGCTGTAAGAACCCGTCGTGGCTGTACGTCGCCCATAACCACGGCCAAACCACCGCGCAGCCGCCACCTCGACCATAGCCCGGTCGAAGCCGGCACGACAACAACAACTGACGCCCGAAGTTCTTAGTAGAGAACGTCCTCCTCGATACGCCCATCATGCGGCCGCTTCGACTCCTCCTCTCCCTCACCTCGTGCATCGTCGCCATCACTCTTCTGCTGTATCTCGGCCTACCGTCCGAGGCCGCCGAGGACGGCTTCGTGGGCCCGAACGGCGCCAGCGCCAGCGGCAGCAATCATGGCAAGAAGCACGGCAAGCTGCGCGCCCTCTTCTCCTTCCACTCGCCCTCGTCGCTCTTTCCGCCCTCCGCCATCATCAGCCTTACGGACGACAACTCGACCTTCTTCCTGGCCCGCCCGGCTGCGTTCGGGCCGCAGCTGCCGAACAAGGGACTGAGCGGCCAGCTGTGGGTGGGGAGCGGGTTTGGAGATGACAGCTTAGGGAGAGGCGGTGGGGTGGCTACCGGCGCTGTAGGAGAGCTAGGATGCAGCGATATTCCCGGGTGGGATGATGGGACTGGTCACGCTCCTGGTGGTGGAGATGCAGGATCCCCGAGGAGACAGATGGCGAAGGACGCGTCGGGCCTAGAAGGCAGTAGCATGAAGAGAAGAGACACAACCCCAAGAGATGATGATGGTGTCGATTCCACGGAGGGCGATGACGGCACCGATGATCACTTACACGACCCCCTTGCCGGATCTGACCCAGCCTCTGGCGGCACGCCTGGCTCCGCTGACGGCGCGACTACGCCTGAACACGCGGATATACAATCTCTACAAGAAAGTGCTGAAATTGCGGGGAAAGTTGTTCTTCTGAGTAGGGGAGGTTGCGGATTTTTGGCAAAGGCTAAGTGGGTGCAGAGCCGTGGAGGTATTGCGCTGATCGTCGGAGACGACATCCGCGGCGGACCGCTCGTAACCATGTATGCCAGAGGCGACACATCGAACATCACCATTCCGGCATTATTTACTTCTCATACCACCGCGCATCTGCTATCCTCTCTTATTCCTTCTGGAGGATTATTAGAAGGCACTCACGCCCACCCGACCGGGAAGTTGGGATTGGAAGGGGCAAAGAAATCGTCTAACGGGAAGACGGACGGTAACAGTCCTGGACACAGCAACTCGCGAGGCAAGTCCTCAACTAGGCCTCAAGAGTCCAAATCTAGACCGGCCCCTGGAGCGGGGAAGCCCAGCTCTCCGTCTGTAAACGGAGCCGAGAAGAGGGGTTGGTTTAGATCTTTGCTAGGTCTTTTCGGCTTTGGTCATGGTTCTGGTTCGTCGACCGAAGGCGATAGCCGGCGCCCTCCGAGCAGCGGTAATATTGATTGGGTATTGCTGGAGGACTGGGACGACGACGAAGAACTACCCGCAAGCAGGCCAAAGCAAACATCCAAGAGCAAAGCTTCACCCAAGCCAAGCCCGACTCCTGCTGCAAAATCGGGGGATGACTTCGTTATCGGGGTCCAAGATTGGAGGGACCCGGATTTAGTGGAAGGGGCCGACGACAATGAACCTGTCAATGGTGCAACGCAAAATTCTCAAAGCAGCGGAGACCAAAATAGTCAAGATTCCAATCATCCGAATGGTGGCAGTATACTGCCAGGGAGCGGCGAGTATGAGAAACCAGGTAGTGAGCCGTCGGACTCTTCTTCAGGAAGGACATCTCCGGCCAGCTCGTTAGGCGAAGACAACGAAGAGGATAGCCACAACGACGGTTGGCTAGATCACCTACTAGGTGGGGACGACCACGAAGATGGTAGCACATCTTCGAAATCATCGAGCCACTCTCACCAAAATGACGTTCCCGTTCACCATGCAGGTGGGGCCCATGCGGACGAGCACTCAAGTGAGGCGCACGATGGGCTTTGGGTTACACTAACGCCTACGGGCATGTCGTCGAGTCCATTTTTTGATACCCTTCTCGTTCTGGTCGTCAGCCCTCTTGTTACTCTTACTGTCGTCTACGCACTGCTTCTCTTGCGCTCCCGTATCAGGCGCCGCAGGTGGCGAGCGCCCAAATCAGTTGTTGAGCGGTTACCCGTTCGCACGTACCACACCCTTTCCTCCAACGAGGCAACGACGACATCCTCTCCACTCACCACTCCCGTAACCACTAATCCGACCACCCCCCTTTTACACCATTCTTCGCGAGCTGCGGTCGCACGGCCACGGCCGAGGTCAAGGACCACGTCGGAGGTTCCAGAGCAGATTATTTCCACTGCTAGTACTAGCACAACTGCAGCCTCATCTTACCGAAACGATCGACCATGTGTGGAGCGACTTGAGTCCTCTTCGTCTTCATCAGAACAAGAGAAACGAGATTCAGGGCTGGCTGAGTGGAGGCGCCGCTATGGCGGGCGACAGAAAGAGTGCGTCGTCTGCCTGGAAGAGTATATCGATGGCATCAGCAGGGTCATGAGTCTGCCTTGTGGTCACGAGTTTCACGCTGAGTGCATGTAAGTTTAATTTACTTCCTCATTTTATTTTTGTCGAGGCTGACATCGTGATAGAACTCCCTGGCTGACGACACGCCGTCGTACATGCCCGATCTGCAAGGGGGACGTCGTGCGTTCCATGGCTCGCGGTGATACCTTCGGTGCTGGATCGCCGACGGCGGGATACGATGACTCTGATGATGTTCAAGCCCAAGCTGCCGAAAACAGGAACGATTCTCCCTCTGCCGCTCTGCCACTGCTGCACGAGGCGGACGAGTTCGACGCGGATGTCGAACGTGCTGAGGCGTCGGCCACGGCAGCAGCACGCGGTCTCGGTTCGTTTTTTGGCGGCAGAGGCGGTGACTCTATCAGGAGAGAACATCAACTGCATGAGGAGGTCGATCGCAATCGGTAAGGGCATGGATGGTTACACACAATATTGCCCAGCCGGTTAGACGCGTGTGCGGGAAAGTTCGAAAGGCTTTTAGGGTGGCGTTTTATTGTCGGAGTGGGCTTGCTTGCCGGCACTGTGGAAAGTTTTAGGTTTGACTGTTTAAGCGATTGCGCACAAAGGCGCTGCATATGCGCGTAGCCTTTTCTTTACTTTTTTGGGTCTGCTCCTTTCTCGCAGTCTCCTTGAGTTCTGCTTGTCGGCTTGAATTTTCCTAGGCTCCTAGTATGCCGCTTGCGGTTCATCGCGACTCACCATCCACTTCACTTCCATGGCGTTAAGGTTTAGGCGAGTTTTCTTAGTTTAATCGCTTTCTCGGCTCTTGCGATTGATGCCGTGGCAGCCTCGCAGTAGTGGCAGTGGACGGGTATGTATCTACTGTATGTCAAGGGGGGCCTGTAGCTGTCTTGCGGAACAGAAGATTGTGGCAGCATTCTATCAACCAACTGGACCTCTTTGTTCTGGTCATGGGAACAAATACGTCCTGTATTTTGATCTTGGCAGGGCCAACGTGGGTCTCGAACGGCTGGATACTCGCGAGAAGCCCTGCTAATTGCATATGCACATTGCCTCAGATGTCTGGTGCAAAGTGCCTGGTGTAGGTAGCTAGGACCATGAGTGCACGAACAGAGTTTCGAAATCCTTGGCTTTTGCTTTGGCTCCGATTTTGACTTTGGTACCATTAGTTGAGGTAGGCTCGTCACAGAAGATACATATTCAGGGCGGCCCTCGCAGCGCTCTACCGCTACGCCTAGAGTCGAGTTTAGGACGGTCTCTCTTTAATGTGGGTGGTTGGAGTTCAGCTGACCGGAGGGCCCCCGGGCTAGGCACGCGCCGCTAGGCCGGTACCAATGGCTCTCTGCTGGCCGAGCAGCGTCGAGCACGTTGCCGGTCCGGACGCAAGCCGAGGCACGCGGTCGGGCTCGGCACAGCTGCAGGCACAAAGTCAATCCGGCTGGCGAGCTGCGCGGTCCCGAGAACTGCACGCGGCTTCGTCGAGGGCTGAGAGGCATGAGTCTCGCCTGGAAAACGTTTCGATGTACCTAGCCGGTACTGATGTGCATGTGTTGATCTGCTTCAAAAGCCGCAGGAAGTGGCGAGTGTGGCTCACGTGCGTAGTAGCGTACGTAGGAAGTGCGGTAGCGGCGAGGGACGGGACGTGTAGTGCGAACCATGGATCAATAGGCATTTGGGGCTATGCTACGTAGACGGCCGACCAACGGTCGGCTTGCATGGTCGCGCACCTTATTCTGCGCCTACTACGTACGCCGCACGCACAACGGGACATCTGAGCGGGCGCGTGGGGTACGTGGACGTTGGACAGGAACTCAAATGTATTCACCGGCTGGGCTGCGCGCGACTAGTGTGGGTCGACAGTGCAGCCCCGCCAACAGTTCCTGGTATCCTGGATCCGGCGTAAGAAGCTCGCATCAGAGTGCATGAAACACACCCGCAGTAAGCTTTCTTGTCTGAAGTTTACAATTTCTTGGCGGGTCCAAGTGGAGTCACCCTTTCGTCATGACGGTCGCCTGGCTATGCAAAGACGCAAGCAATTCTTCTTGTCACGCTCCTCGTCCTCGATCAGTTCCGCCTTATCGGACGGCGATCATACGTTAGGACTTGAGAAGTCAAAATATCGCAATCCTGTTTGGCGCCTTGAGACCTGTAAGGAATCAGGTTGGCTGATCCCCTCAGTGGGTCGCCGAATGCGAGGTTCCGTTTGGAATACACATCGTACGTATGTCACTCTTTGGTACGGTCTAAACAGCCAACGAAGTGTGCAGGAGTAAATTTGAGAATGCTACTCAGTCCAAAAAATCAGCTCCGGAATTCAACTTTGATCTGTGAAGCCATTGTTTGATGGATAAACCAAACGAGAAATGCAGAAAAATCTCTTTCTTCCACCGCGACCTGAAGGGGCGGATTGGAGACTAAGTAGTGCTAAGCTGGGGGACCTTGCTCGTAATGCCGAATTTATATTGTTCGTGTTCTGGTTAAACGATCGACGGCGTACAACGGCACTTTTGGGTGCTGACTGCGTCCGTGTTTGTGCAGACGGCCCGTCTGTCGGGCCCCGGTTCCTGGAAGTCGAGATTATTTCATTGTACGAGCTTATAGGAGAAGTACAAAGCATCTACGCGGTAAGTCGACGAGTTCGGCAACGTGGTCATCCAGTTGATCATAATATGGATCCAGCGGTCAAAAGTGCGCCCGCGGCCTTCCTATCTGGGATTATAAACCAGTTTGGTCGATGGTGGATCGATGTAAGCACTACTGAAGGGATCAGATGGGATGTTAACCCAGAGTGACGCGTTTCTTTATCCGTCAAACTAAGGGGTAGGGGGGAGCTATTACCAACTCGAGCAGTACTGGGCGAGCATCAGATCGTCGACTTTTACTTTACCCGATATCAGAGATTTTCGATGTGCCTAGAAGTCTTATGCTGGCAGGTCATCAAAGCTTAACGATGCACCAGCAACCGATGCTTTCGCAGCTTGGATTTGCCGGTTGCGAACTACTCTCCACAGCCTTCAGGGCTACACAGCTGCGCGACGTGAGTACTAGGGCGTATACGTTTCGCAGAGCTAGCGTTTTCGAGCTGGAGTTTCAGCACGCTCCGGAAGCCATCAGCCTAACTAGCCGCAGCCTGCCTCTCCAGGACCCGTTTCTCGGATGGCGACATCTGTTAATGCGCCCGTTTGACTTATTTTCCACGGTTATCAGAAGAGCCAGGCGTGCTTGATAAGGTGGGCCCCTGCAGGTACTAGCACCCGTTGCGATGTAACTTGCCGGCCGGCATGTGCTTCGACGTGCAGTTGCATCCATAACAAGGCGACCAGGACCCTCAGGCCCATCCAGGCACGCGCGCGACGTGGTTCGCCACAGGGAGAAAACATTGCAGCTTCTGCGGCAACACCTAGTCTAGTAGGATTTTCCTTTAGGATCAGCTCGGAGATGCTCGTGGTCTATGTGCCTGGTGCTACTAGGAGGACGAGCCGGGACTAGGGAAAAGGAGGTTGATCAGATTGTTTCCACTGGCTGCTGGGTGGGAAGTTCTAGCATCGCCAGCGACGAGACGATCCCAACGTCCTGCAACCCTCGAACGCACCGGGGAGCGTAGTGGAGGGTGGATGGCTGCCATTCAGCGAGAACAAGGGTATGGCCCGGGCCACCTAGGTACCGAAGACGATCCGCTTTTTCCAGCTCAACGGCGGTGCGTTGCGGGGTGCAGCCTGGCCCGCATGAATTTCTTTTACTTCTTTCGCCTTTCTCTTTCGATGGATTGCGACGGACGAAGGCGTCGGGCCTGAGCCACACTCGTCACCATCTCATTTCACGCGTCAACAAGATTCCACTGCTCTAGAGCGGGCAGCGACGGCGATCATTGAGGGCTCGCGCTCTGGCTCGCGCGACAGTAGTCGCCGCGACGGCGTGCAAGGCCCCGGGGATTCCCCACGAGCTACGCAGTAGGGAGTCACGAGAATCGAAACGGGAAATCTGGCTGGGGTCAGGCCATCCCCTTTTCGCGCATCCATCCGGCCGGTCCCTCGATGTCGCCCATTTTAACTTTCGCCGAGACACGTTCTCGACGTCCGTCTTCGCCGGCGCTGCAATACCGCAGAGGCTGATTGCGAAGGTTGGACCAGACGATAAAAAGACAATCGGCTCGCGAGTCAGTAGAGAGGGCAGCTGAACGGTGCCGGGCGCCGTGGCGCCGGTGAAGACATTCGCGGAGCGTTCATTCTGGCGCGAAAGCCTCAGCAAGCCACGCCGCCCGCGCCGCGTGGTGGGAATTTTCCAAAATTTGAGCATGGCGTAGCGTGCAGCAGAAGGTTGGCCCCGGGCCTGGGCGCGCTATACCGTAACTCACGCTTCCGCCCGCTCCATCGTTCTACCGTTCCACGGCTCTATTCCAACTGCCGGCATGCGGTTCCTTGAGGCCTCCTTTTCGGACTGGTTCCCGCCGGAGTATGGACGAAGGGGACGGTGCCGACGGGGACGGCAGCGTTGGCTGCGCACCCGGCGAAGGACTGATTCTGGAGGGATGCGCCATCTGGCAGCTGCTGTGGCCGCGTCTATCGTGTACTACGTACGGAACGCCGCGCTTGTACCTACCCCGGCCGTGCGGCCTGGGTGCGCATCCGGAGCGCGTACGGCAGCTCGGGGTACGCACCCGAGTTTTTTGACAACTAAGTTCTCCGCACGCGTCTTTCGGAACGTATGCTTTGCGGCGGCGGGCTGGGCATGCATGGCGAACCTGGGCGTCCTCGCCGAGAAAAGAGAAGTGTGGAGATGGTGCGCTTGGCTATCGAGTTGCGCGACGCCCTTCCCCGCTCGCCTCCACCCTCCATCGTCCGGCCGGCAGCTCTGAAGATGGTTGAAGACCTGGGCTTGGGACCGCCAAGTGACAGCATCCCGGTCGCCATGTGCAGCGCATGGGCCGGGCTAGCCCCGGCTGCCGGCGAATGGCACGGCAGCTACACGTGGAGTTGACACCGCAAACGGGAGCTTGCGGGCGACGATCGATGGCGGCCCTTGCTAATGCTGATAAAACAATCCCTGGATTAAGTTTCTCCAAGGACTGGCCATGTACGAACGCCTCCCTCGGCGGCTCGCTGCTCACGGGGCTGGCGCAGCGGTCGCCGCGACTGGCCCTCATCCGCTAGGTGCATGTCGAGGTGGGTCGGCTGCATCCGACCACCTGTGTGGCACACCCGCTGCTGCCACTGGCGGCCGTAATGGCTCCTGCGACGGGCGAGTAATGGGCACAGATCCTGACGGATGGCCCTGAAGTCCCATCGAGGCCGCCGACTTGGCCGTCGATATTTCTTGGTGGCACGGCCCACGGCCTCGGGCCCAAATACTTATGTTCTGCGTGTGCCTGGGACGCGGTCCGTGAGCACTCAGTGCCTCAGTCCTTCAGTCACTGTGTCTCTTCCGTGCAAACAAGCCCTAACACTCACTGCTAGCACTGTACATCCACGGCCCGCATACACTAATCATCCTTCTCGTGCTACCCGTTTGCTTTCGACGTCGTTCCTGCTTACTCCACGATCACTTATTTCACTTGTCCCATGGTTGTTTTTTTCTGTCGGTCTCATCTTTCAAGCCCGCTTTTAGAGGCAGATAATGCCCACTTAACTCGTGGCCACTTTCCTTTTCACCGTTGAGCGAGAGAGTAGAGGGCGGGGATCTCGGTTCCAACGATAGCTACAGCCACAATGTCGTCTTCTTCGCTATCGCCTCCAGAAGATCAATACTTCGACTACCCCTATAGCATTGACCCGCTGCCTGATGAGATTCGGCGAGGACTCATCCCTGTGAGCATCTTCGCGCTTCTCTCCATCGCCTCCACGGTTAGCCTGCTAGCTTTCCTCACTTTCCGGCTGGTGACTTGGAGAAGGAAACATCACAACTTTGTCGGCTACAACCAATATGTTCTCCTGATTTACAACTTACTGCTTGCCGACCTGCAGCAGTCCATGTCGTTTGCCATCGGTTTCCACTGGCTGCGCGAAAATCGAATCGTGGCACCGACCGCGGCATGCTTCATCCAGGGGTGGCTCGTCCATATAGGGGACGTGTCCAGCGGCGCCTTTATCATGGCAATCGCAGCGCATACGTGGTTCAGTGTCGTCCGAGGACGTCGAATTTCCTACTCTGTCTTCGTCAGCGCCATCATTGGGTGCTGGGCATTCGCTCTCCTTATGACCGTCATTGGCCCGGCGCTCTATAAAGGCAGGTATTTTGTCCGCGCCGGTGCATGGGTAAGTCTAGTTCCCCCCAATTGCCGACTTCAGTGCATCCAAGCTAACCATTGTATGTCAGTGTTGGGTTGCCGAGGAATATGAAGCTGAACGTTTGTGGCTACACTATCTTTGGATTTTTATTGTCGAGTTCGGTGTGATTCTATTCTACGGCCTCATCTTCTTTTACCTCCACCGGCAGCTATCTCACATCTCAAGCACCACCACCAACCGGCCATCGCCAAGGGTCCAGCAGGCCGCTCGCTACATGGTGCTCTATCCGATCGCCTACTGCATCCTGACGCTACCCCTTGCGGCCGGCCGCATGGCGTCGATGAGCGGCCGCGACCTACCCTACACATATTGGACCATCGCCGGCTCCTTCATGACGTCGTGCGGCTGGATCGACGCGCTGCTGTACACACTCACGCGCCGCGTGCTCATCAGCGGCGAGACGGGTGCGGCGTCGTCGCGCGACCGCAACACGGCCCAACTGACGGGCTTCGAGTTCGAGAGCGTCGACCGTGCCGGCGCCAGGACGCAGCGCACCGTCGTCATCACGGGCGGGCAGAAGGCCCGCGACTCCGCCTTCGGCGGCAGCCTACACGGCAGCCGGATCCAACGACACCCGGGGAGCGCGACCCGCCACGGCCACGGCCACGGCCACGGCCACGGCCACAAGCTGCAGAAGCCGAGCGACGACAGCCTACTCGGCCTGAGCCCCGCTGGTAGCACCGACTCCATCATCAAGGCGCCGCCGGCGGCCTTCGAGGGCGTCAAGGCCGAGACCAAGGTCGAGGTGCGCATCGAGCGCGCGACGGACATTTCCGAGGAGCCCGTATCGGAGAGCGACGGGTCGAGCAGCGCGGCCGACTCCAAGGGGACCAAGGTGAAAGATGCCGGGTTCCAGCGTCACTGGGAGTGATTTTTTTTTTTTTTTTGGCCATGTTAGCCTTGTCGGGGCAGTACATGACGCGTTCCTTTTGCAGGTTTTATTTTTTGGATAGGCCGGAGATATTTGGATTGCGGGCGAATGTTTTTCTTTCTTTGTATTTCTTATCCGGCTCTGGTCTGAATGTGGGTAGCTATGCCTATGAACTACGGGTGGAATGGCTAGTTGGGCTGGAACGAAAGGGAAGAGGGGTCTCAAAAAAAAAAAGGGTTTACTTCCTCTTAGGCGGCTATGGAGTTTGATACCAGTTCATCAATTCTCTTTTTTTGTCCTGTCTTGCGCCTACATGATGACCGCCGGACTAGTTGGCGCGTTCCTTTTTGTTTCTCCTCGACGTGTTCTTGCGAGGTACAGAGACGACACGCCGTCAGCACGCGCGTACCTGCTACGTGGAAGCAGTGGTACGAAACTAATACCGTTTTCCTCGCTTTCGACACTATACTACTGCGTATCTATGTATCCATAGCCAAACATGTACCTAACCTTGTATATGGTAGTGGCGAATGTACGAATAACAAGGCTTCGTCGTTCGCAGTCCGCCAACATGTTCATATTGCCTGCGGATGAGGCTATTCGACCAATCTTCCCCTGTTATCGGTTTTCTCGACCTTGGACGACGCCTCCGGCAATCGCGTGATAAGAGCAGACGGCCTGGATGGTGTGAGCTCTGCTGACGCATCATGCATGCAGCGGCTGTCAGGAAGGTTGGAAAGGCAGCTTCGTGGGCGGAGGAGCAGGTGACGTTTCGGACCGCTGCAGTTGCTTTTTCGCGCAAATGCGGCGTCCGGGCGGGCGGGAGCGTCGCGAGGGACGGGCGCGGCCGACGGGACCGGAGCCTGGGGAAGCGCAAAATGCGGGGGTAGTTGGAGGCGCCGAGACAGGGATTGCCGCCGCTCCGCCGTTCGAGGGCCCAGTGCCGCGTCGAGGTTGCGAGGTTGTTTGGCCAGGGGCCTGCACCCAGCTCTTCCGTCGCGCTTACGTCTGTTTTCTTTCTGTTTTGACCTCCCTTGACTTACTGCGTTTGCGGTTTCCTAGCACAACAATTGGAAAAGGCCTGTCTTTACGTCTCGAGAATCCATCAGGCCGTACCTATCCCGTACTCACCCGGATCCGCAAGCCCAAATCGCCACCGCCCACCATGTCATCTCCACCACCTCCCACCACGACGCCTCCTCCGCCCGTCTCCCCGACCACCTGCCTCCTCTCCTACCCCGCGCCGCACGTCCTCCTCGTCACCATCAACCGCCCGCGCGCCCACAACGCGCTCACCTTCGCCGCGCACTGGGAGCTCGACGCCGTCTTCGACTGGCTGGACCGCGAGCCCACCCTGCGCGTCGCCGTCGTGACGGGCGCCGGCGACAAGGCCTTCTGCGCTGGGCAAGATCTGATCGAGGTCGAGCGGCTGCGGGCGGGGCCGGCGCGGCCGCCCGCCGAGGCGGGCTCCGTGAGGTTACCGCCGGGAGGGTTTGCGGGGTTGAGCAGGAGGAAGGGGAAGAAGCCGGTTATTGCGGCGGTGAATGGGCTGGCGTTGGGGGGTGGGTTTGAGATCGTGTTGAATTGGTAGGTTCGGGTTGGGCTTTCTTTGGAGTCTCTTGATGGACCGCTTGACTTTTCCGAGATACCTACGTTCATCTTCGTCCCCGTGCTTCTTGCTACACGACCTGTCCATTGTGTCCTTGCATTATTTGAATCTCTACCCGTCCTCGTCCAGCGAGAGCCCCCACCTACCAAAAGCCGGCGAACACCTCCCCGCCGATCCCGTTCCCGTCCCGCCTCCTCTCCTGCCGTGGAACGTATCGTTCGTTCACTAACTTCCGGCTCCTTCCCCTCCTACTTTCCGCTTTCCCAGCGACATGATCGTAGCCTCACCCACCGCAACCTTCGGCCTGCCGGAAGCCCTGCGCGGCATCTACGCCGCGGCCGGCGGCCCCGCGCGCCTCGTCCGCACCGTCGGCCTCCCGCTCGCATCCGAAATCGCGCTCGCCGGGCGCGTCCTCTCGGCCGCCGAGGCCCTGTCGGCGCGCCTCGTAAACCGCGTCGCGGACCGGCCGGGCACCGAGGCCGTGGTGCGCGAGGCGCTGCGGTTGGCCGATGGCATCGCGGCCATATCGCCGGATGCGGCCGTGGTGACGAGGGCGGCGCTGAGGGAGGCGTGGGAGCGCGGCAACGTCGAGGCGGCGACGGAGAGCGTCTTGGAGAGGTATCATGCGGCATTGATGGAGGCAGAGAATACGAGGGAGGGGCTGGCGGCTTTCAAGGAGAAGAGGAAGCCGGTTTGGAAGCCTAGTAAGCTGTGATTGTCGCGAGTGTGGTTTCTCTTATTATGTGCGTTAGCTGTGCTCTATTTAGACATGCTATTTTGGCGTTGGTCGGGTATTTCGCACTGCATATCAGGCGAAATACGGTGTATGAAGAGCGCGGTTGAAGCCAAGGGCGCTCGGTCTTCGTGTCCAGATGCTCCGTGCGTGGTTCCCCGAGCCCGGGCCGTCCAACACCTTAAGATGGTATCTAGATTAGTTTTGACGCCTATTTTGCGCTGTCACATCTTCTTTGCCTCATCCAGTAGCCGGTTACATGCGTGCGGCTGCAACAATGTGACCGAGTGGGTGCCGACGGGAGTCATCCGGGCCGTTTGTAGGACGTGTTTGGTGAGAGAAACCCTGGACTGCGCCTCTACCCAGTCAGGCAAGCACCTACCTAGTGCCGAGTGGGTACCGATCGATCAAACCCTGGTTGCAAGTTACTAGGCGACCGTTCCAATGCCCTGGGCTGGAAGACGTCACTCGTTACACCACCGCCGGAATCGATCCAAAGTAAGAATGTGATGACGTTCTGGATGTCTGAACAAGTTCCCTCTTCTCCCCGAGCGCCGGATGATTACGACAACGCTTATTTTTGTCTCGATAGGCAGAATAATACTTTCAGCTTGTGGACAGGCTCTCGCCAAGACGCAATTTTATACGCTCCTCCAACCCCATGCTTCTTTGATGTGTGCCTTTCTTCGATATCCGACGAGTCAATGATGGATTTCAAACAGGGGAAGAGCAAATACAGAAAGGATAGGTGCGGGGTTCGAAACAAAACTTACATTGTGTTAGTCGGCCAAATCTGCTTCTTCTCTGTTGTGTCCAGCACGTTCATTAGAGCAATCTGTTCATGGCGACCCCTAAACCGATCACCAGCCATGGAGATGGCCATCGTGGCAGTCCTGAGATATAAGCAATATGAATTAGAATAGGCTTACGGAATAGGCAGATACTCGACTTACCGCCAGTTGGAAGGGGATGAAGCCGTGCCGTTTGACTTAGCAATGCCACAAATGATTCGCACATGGCCCTTGATTTCGTCCTTAGGCAGCGGTGTCAGGGGAGGCTTTTTCAAATAGGACGTTTGTCAGACGCTCTGATGTGGACTTACATCTAACAATTTCAACACTTGCCTCTGATCCGGACCTACAAGTGGCGCTTTTGGATTGTGTGCAGTCAGGAGGATCATCCCGAGATGATAGTGCTGTATACCTGCAGCGGCAGCATCATTTAGCAACCAGACCTCCGGAAATATGTCGACGCCGAGCATGCTAGGCTCCTTGAAGAAGATGGGATGGAACGAGGCTGGCTTGAACGTCGACCAGTCGGCACATTGCCGGACCAGAGCGTCGTACGTGCCGACGCTGTGCTCGCCTTCGCCAAAGCAGTACAGCAGAAGGTCAGCACAGTGAAGCATGATGCGCTTCGTCCAGGTCCAATCATCAGCTTGAGCGACGGACCGGTCGGCGGTGCAAAATTCGTGCGGCGCTAGTGTAGATTGTTGAGCTACAAAAGACATGTAGATGTCTTGTTGCATGCAAACCCAGTATGAAGCCCTTTGTACGCTGCTGACCTCAATACAATTTGTTGGCGCGTTGGCTAAAATGTGAGTATCAAGGAGACGGCTCCTAGGCGACTCATGACGACTAGAGGACATCGGAGCTGCAACGGAATTAGTGCGCAACGCCAGAAGGCAAGCGTGAACAAAGGTTGCGCGTTTATATCTCTATGACAGAACACTAGGTTGATCGTGTCTTGAGCTCAAAGTTGCGAACAGCAGAACTTTTTATTACTAAAATACCAGACGAAACTGGCAGTTTCAGCAAAATGAGAAGAGGGAACCATCCATGTGTAGAGCGACTTTCGCTTCGGAGGACGACAGTTACACATGAAGTAATTCACATGTGTCGGGAAGACAATCCACTCACCATTTAGTTCTTCCACGAACCGCAGGATGACGATAGCAGCAAATGAATTCTCATCCATCATTCCTGTTACGCCGCCCATCATGGGTAATAGTTGTTGAAGACATTCTTGAACATAAAAATTTGCAACGAGAGAATCGAATTGAGCAAACTGGCAGAGATGGGAGGCAGAAGCCGCGAGTATGGCGTTGAGTAGCGTTGGGCAAGTGGTTGTTCGCTGCGGAATCGTAATCTGGAAGTGACGCCGTGGATCGCAAAGGTCGAAAAAAGGAGCGACGTTGTCGATGAAATGCCGCAAAAGCCTAGCCTCTTGTTGGTCCTGTAAGGGCCACGCAGGCGTGTTGAAATAAACATGTGGCGAGGTTTCTGAGCCATTAGAAAGGACTTGAAAGCTCAGTTGCTGCGATGGGGAGCTCTCGACGCCTGGATGAACATTGGGAATATTTCCAAGCACGATTTCTTGCCCAGACGATGTCGGAGACATCTCCGCTTGCATATTACCCACTTCCCTCCCCAAAGAGTGATGCATGTTCCATGCTCTATGCTGTGGCGATCGATGAAGAGAATTGTCCAGGGAAGGCGGAAAGTCGAATTTTCTACGTTTTGCGGAAGTGATGTGACCTCCAAGTTCGTTGAAATTTGAATTCATCGATTCATCGACTGGACTAGAAAGAGTCGAGGCTGCCGCTGAAGTATTTAGAAGTAGCATTGAACGATCAGTTGGCATCTGCCCCTTCTCGAGAGAGGATGCCCTGGCAGCACTAGTTGTTTCTGGATCCGAGTCCTGATCATGCGGTGCGGTAAAACCCCTAGTTTCATCGATAAAACTCAAGCTGCGAGCAGTTCGACACCAGACTTGATTTTTGGAAAAGTCAAACTCTCCTTTTCCTAAAGAGGCGTTCCCCGACCTGGTCGCACTCGTGTTTCTGTCAGCTTCCCGCCGAGGGCTGGAAGATTGATATGTTGGACCTCTCTAAGACAAGCATAAAGAATCCGGTCCCTTGCGTATCATAGGAAGGTCGAAAAAACTAACTTTGGATTGTTTCCATGTCGGAAACGAATGTTGGAGTTCTTGATGCACTGTTTTATTATTAGTATTTAGGCGCTCAACTTCCACTCAAAGCAATAGCCACCTTGATTCCACTTTTGACACATCGAGAACACGCCGGTCGTAGTTCATCGCCTGAAGACCCTGCGTTAATGGAATAGACCTCGAATCTAGGGACGTGTCCGGAGATCTTACACTTCAGATGGCTAGGATACCACGGGAAATAAGTAACCTTGAAATCAATTGAATACTGAAACCAATCACTCACCGTGCACGACAGCCCTGCAAAGCACTTCTCGTTAATAAAGAAACTGAACCTACAAGGTAGGAAAGGCGAAGTGATGTCTTACCTGGCAGCCACTTCGAGTGCGAGGCGTGGTCAAATTCGCCGAAGCTATGCGCGAAGAAGACGCCCGTCCAGTTACGGTGGCCATCGAAATGATTGCAATGGGTCGGTCATCCAGCTCTCAATCATAGAGAACTATAGGCATGGGCAGACTATGGAAAAGAGGGGCCGAAATGGCTCTGGGAGGAAGTGTGAGAGACGAAAGAGAAGAGCAAAAATCTACGGGTGCGGAAAGAGTCTTAAAGACTTGGGGACCAAAATATTCCATCGCTTCCGGCTGCTAATCATACGCTTGGATTCCACGATACCCGATGAAATGCGCCCGCGGAACATGCATGGCCAATGGAAGGTTATCCGAACCCTGGCGTCAGCTCCACTGAGTTTTTATGGCCCCATTGGTCCTCGGTGTGGCTTTCGGCCATTGGTCCATTCTCGGCGCCCTGATGTGCCCTGCACACATAAACGCTGCGGGCTGTTCTTGGCATCAACATAGTGTTCGATCGTGTCACACGCACCCCTCTCGCATGCATGTATAAACGCGGCAATGCGTTTCTTTCCACACGATGGGAGGAGTTTCAACTGGGCTAGATGAGCTGCGCTGAACTCTCCCTTTTATCGAATTCGCGTGAAGCACCCAGTATGCATGGTAGACTTAGGCGACCTACGGAGTAGCGGACGCCCGATACAGCATCGCTGTTAGGTCCAGACCACTGCTACCTTCGGCAGCGAGGAGTTGCGGCGGTCTGGCCCTGTAGACAACGAACTCTAGCTAAGACAAGAATGGATCGTCATGCGGAGTAGATCGCACTAGGCGGGGCCGCCAGACTTGCCATTAGTTGAGGCTCTTGCTGTTCTAGGCAGGCAATAGCGTTGGTCCATCCTACGCATGCACATTGCCGTTTCCCCGACATACCCTAGGAAGAAGGGGACGAGATGGCTTACCGCAAATACACCTAGCTATCCGCGCGTGCGACAAGTCTCGCCTTGGTGGGAGCTGAAAATACAACTAGCTCATTGGCTGGTCGCGCTCTCGTGATATGCCATCAAGACTTAGGTCAAGCCACCCCATGAAAACCCTGACTAACGTCGTCTTTGATCCAGAAAAGCTCAGATCCTACAGAACCTTTCGATCGTATAATTTTTATCTCCATGCCTCGGTCTTCTCGGAACAGTACATTGCGCATATGGCACTGCTGTGAGGAAAGACGGCTCGAAGTAAACAGAAATTTACCTCCTCCAGGTGGTAAATCATAATTGCTCCTCGGAATTGGGACCGGACGCAACGTTGCCCGATCTAATCCCAACATACGCCAGTAAATGCATCCGTATGTACACCGCGTACATAAAGCAACCAGGCCAAAAATATACAGAGAACCGGTCTAAGCACGAGTAGGTTAGGACATGTCTGCTCCTAGGAGGTGCGCGCTATTTCCACACCTAGGTCAGTTATACTGGCACTTGGATGATTGTCCACTGTTCACCAATTATGCCCCTCGCAGCCCGTGACCAACGTGATATGCCAAATGTTCAGCATGTCTTGAACATGAATTATTATTGCAATAACAATCGTTTCCGTTGTCATCGTGTGTGGTCTTCTTTCTGTCCCGTCTTCCTTTCGTCTGCGGTCCAGATGGATTTCGAGAGGTTTCTATACCAGCTTCGGATCTGGAATGATGTTAGCCTCAAGGCGTACAGAGCCTAGTGACTCCAGAACTTACCGAGTTAAAGGCACGATCGTTGTCTTTCCAGTCCATGAATAGAACCATGTACGCCGTGGCAGCTGGCTGTCGTTAGTACGGTGCCTGCGCTTTGGAGGTTCCATGCATACAGATGATGGTTCCCCATTGGAAGAACGTCATAAATCTTTGGTATCTCGGGCAGGAGTATACGATCTTTGCGCGCCTCCGGAATCGCTTCTCTAAAACAAATTGTTGCTTGTGAGATAGTTTCGAAAAGTCCGGCGGCCATTTCTTCTTGGCTTTCCAAGGATTGTTTTCGAGATCAAAGACAGGTGTGGGTTCCCGAGCCTGGAACCGGGCGAATATCTGTCGTAGAAGTGAGCTAGCCATAATTGAAGCTTGCTGCGGGGTTCGCGGTAGAATAGGGATGCTCTTGTAGAGCAAAATTGTTGGCGAGCTCGCCTCGTCCCGGATGCGCATCACGTGCGTCCAGCCACCTCGGACCCGAGCGCGCTAAAGTGACGTGAGTCTTACCGTCTTGTTCCCGCACTGTTTCCGCCGCCTACTTTCTTACTACCATGGATTGACATTATATCATAAGTTTAGCTTGACGGCATGGCTATCGCCTAGTTTTAGAAAGGATCTCAAAAACTGTACAAAAGGTTGCTTAGTGGAATCATGTGCCTAACGCCCTTTACCGACGCGGCATGGACCGTGCATGGGGCAATCCCCGACTTCTTCTAAGTCTAGGTAGTAACCCTGCATCAGCGAAAGAGAGACCCAACTACAAGCCGAACTTAGAATATTCACGATAGTGTTTCTGATGCTGCCTTCTCTCTCACTCCCTACCTTTTCTTTTCAAAGTTCTCGTACAAATAAACGGACGTAAAGCCGTCAGGTTGTGCTGTTCGCTGTTGGCGCGAGATTAGAGATGGTGCGTCTGAAAAGACTGAAGAGTCGTCTTGGGAAGATTTCATGGCTCCCATTGATGTGGACATCGCGCCCAAGAACGCGGGGTACTTCCTTCGAGAGGCAGCGAGAATAAGGTGGCTGAGGCGTCCAGGAGCAGCTAGGGGAAGTCCTAAGCGCAAAAGTTATGACCGACGGGTACTTCACTCACGGTCTAATAGCCAGAACATTGCAGGTGGAGTTCGGACTAGAAGGGCTTTCTATCCAACCTTCCGGTGCTATCCCGAATAAATCCGGCTAGGGAACAAGACCGCCCAGGATGTGGCCCGCGAGATACCATCTCGAATACGGAGTGCTTGCTACATAAGGTAATATCTACGTTTTCCACGGACTTGATTCCGTCGCTTCCGAATGCGGAAATGAAAAATTGAACGTGGAGGCAAAGTTTGGTTCACAATGTCCAGGATGATGGGGATATTGAAATGAATCGTTGAACGTGGAACCAAAGTTTGGTTCAGCAAGTTCAGGATGGCTTGGACGCTGAAATGAATCGTCGAACGTGGAGTCCAATCTCTGTCACGCTACGTCGCCATGGTGCCCGGAATGACCTGAACCGAAATGCAGAGATCCGTGCCTCTGTTTTGCATTATTGAGCGCCGGGCTTCCAGAATGCTATAGATTGTCCTATTTATAGGACATGGATGACGACAACCTATAGTTCATATGCAATACCCGCTTCGACCTGCAACTTCAAACTAACATCGAACACTACCAACACTGCGTTTTATGTACATAGAAAGCGTAGGCTTGGAATGTAGGATTCGTCGAGTGGAGATTATCCGGTACGCCTGGACTGAGTGAGCTATGCTCCTCTACGGATCCTCTTGCATACCCATGGGTTAGAAAGGCCCGCTTGCTCGGGGAAATATGGATGGGCATCTTGCTATGCTACGGTCCATCTATATACGTATATTAGTGTACGACATGCCGCCACTTGAATAGGCCGGCCAGTGCCATATTTCCAAAAGCGGCATTAAGAGTCGAATCTTCGACCGTCGCTCGGCATCTGTGGTTCGCTAGAAGCGCCATGTTTCTGGAAGCGGGAGAATGTGGAAATGAAGAATCGGACATCGCACCGTCAGCATGGTTCACCGATGCTTCCAGCCGAAGTCTTGAAAGCCATCCGGGTGGCGCACGATGAGCTTGGCTTTCCACGGAACCCGTAGGCTTGAGAAATAAATCCGCGGAAATAATGAGACGAGACAGGTGTCAATCTGCCGTCACAGGACGCGAAAAGCGAGCCACACCGCCACCTGCGAACGGGCCCACATGACTGGTTTCGAGCACCGTTCGCGTGGTCGCTCAAACCACGGTTCGCGAATTCGCATCCAAACGCTCGCTCATTTCCGCTTCCGGGAGCTTGCCTCCAAGAATCGAACGTCGGAACGCCACCCCCTTGCCTCGAACATGTGCGAGAAGGTGGCTGAGAGAACCGATTTGAGGCTCTCCCGACGCGAATTTGGATTGTTCATGCGCCGTCCTTGCGTCGCGGATGCTGTCTCGGACCCGTTCTCGCGGTTCGGCCTCTTAGCCTGATTATGGCGCCCGCCCTCGGCTAAATTCAGCGACCGGTCCTGGCAGCGCGCAAGCACCACAGCACTTTGTTTAGTGATGCCGCCAGGTCGGCTTGATTCACGCATGTCGTGATATTCAACTTTCCACTCTTGCCGCGACATCGGCGACCACTAGCAGCCAACAGATTTACCGTTACCTTCTATTCAAAACAAGTCATCCTGCTCTACTTAGCGCGCAGTATCAGGGGATGGCCCAAGTATCCGACACGGTTCCGGTGCAATTAACCCCAGAGCTTCACAACATCGAGACGCCTTCTTGCCTGTCTGGGAACCCCAAGTTGACCTGCAATGACTTAGCGAGTAGGTTCTAAAAAGGCGAAGGTATTGGGGCTTACACCAAACGGCGGGTACACGTATCTCGTTATTCCCTTCTTCTTGTGAATCTCGTTCAACTCGTCTACTTCCGACTGGTCAAGCTTGATTATGTTCTTGTTCTCCTCGATTCTTGACGGTGTCACAGACTTGGGGAGAACAGAGTTGCCTCGCGCAACTAGGTACTTAGTGTTAGTAGTGATTTTTAACAGGCATTTGGTAGGTAACTGACCGTTGTAGCTCAGAAGCACTGTCCCCGCAGATACCGCGTGCTTTTGCGCAATATTTTGCACACCCTCTTCTTGCATCAGCGGCCCACCAGTGCTGCCGAAGGGACTGTACGCCGTGACGTGGATCCCTTTTGAATGACAGAAGTCAACGACCTCCTCCTGCGGCAGGTATGGGTGGTTCTCAATCTGATTGACGGCTGGAACGACATCCACTTTAGACACGAGGTTTTCGAGGTACGGTCTGCTATGATTGGCAACGCCAATCGCCTTAACTTTACCCGTACTCAACAGTTTCTCCATCTGTTTATACGTGTCAACGTAATTCCAGTCCTTGACGAGATCTCGCGAGCCGTCCGGAAGCTTTGGGAAGAGCGGGTGGTTGCCTGCGCTGTTGTCAATTGAATTTGATCGCGGATTGTCGCCATCAAAGGGCGAGCTATACCGTGCGGGTTCATCGGCACCGGCCAATGCATGAGGTAAAGGTCGACGTAGTCAAGTCCCAGGCTCTTTAAGCTCATGTTGAGATTCTCCTCAACCCTGGAGTGGAAGGTGCACCACAATTTGGTTGTGATAAAGATATCCTCGCGCTTCACCCCAGCAGCAAAGGCCTCCTTGAGCCCTTCGCCGACCTCATCCTCGTTCTGATAGCAAAACGCACAATCAATGTGCTTGTAGCCCACTTTCAGAGCATGGGCGACCGCATTCTTGACTTCACCAGGAGAAGACTGCCACGTCCCCAGCCCCAAAGCGGGGATTGTCGTGCCGTTGTTAAGCGTAAACCGGGTGTCCATTGTGGGCTCGGGATCCAAGACGTGGCGTGGAGTGCGCGCTAGAATGAACCTACATAGCTGAGGATTCATCTGGGGCTAGGGAACGTTATGTATCGCGTCCAACGCTAGTTTGGACGCGTCTATTCCGCGGGTCAATTGTGTCAACGGAACTTTTTTTGCCGGCCACTTGACCGGGACAGGACGCGCTTGGCTGGGCCCCGCGTCCACTGACGCACGACGATAGGGCCCCGCGGGCCGTGACATTGGCCAAGGGTGGGCTGAACGGAGAAACCATCGCTGACGCTCCGGCACGACAGGGGAAATTTTGCCTGACGGCTGAGCCTCCGCCGACCGCGAAGACGACTTGGCTCACGTGAAGTTTCGCCGCCCTGGTGATTGCGCTCGGGGAAGCCACAGTGGCTTAGAGCCGTTGCGCTCAGGACGCGACTCACAATGGCTGGATGGGCCGACGGTTCTTGGCGCGCATGTCGTCGGGCAACTGGGAGCTCGACGAGGAAGGGAAGGAGGCGGCGCCTCTTGCCGTCGCGGCGGAATGCCTTCTTCGGATTCGGGACCCACCCCTGTCGCCGCCGATTTCCACCTGGGCCAAGCGCGGGCCTAGGGGCACCGGACTCCCGTCGAACCAACCTCCGCGCCACCCATCCATTCTTCCCCTCGCGCAGTATCGTCAGCGACAGTATTCCTTCGATGTTTTCAAGGTAAAGCCGAGCGAGGTTCGAGCGGCACGGCTCAGCCGACCCTCCACTACGTCATAACCGGCCTGCACCCTTCACGCCTTTCGTGTAGAAGCTCGCCACTGGGGCTCACCAACCCTTGATGATAGGTCGCAATTGGGGAAGACAGCTGCGGGGATGGAGCAAAGTACTTCGTAGCTACTGCCTGCCTATTGCACATCGCATGTAGCGAAGGGACAATAGTCGGGCAGTCCGCGGTCTGTGGATCCCTGAATTCCATAATAACCTATTAGAATTGCGTATCGCGGCCGATGGACCGTATTGCCAATCAAGCAGACCGAAGGTCCTGGAGTTGCCGGCCTCTACTGTCCGAAGAACTCGCCGAAGCTCACTCTACGAACTCGCCTCCGTGATGTGCCCCGAATTTCCTTTTCAATCATCCCCATTTTTCTTCTGCGGCGTTAGGCCTGCCCCCAGAGCATTGAAATACCACTCTCACTGGCCCCTTTCGACTAGTCTTCACTCTTCACTCCTCGTTCTCTCTGTATCCTCGGAAGTTATCCTTATACTACACTCCCTCATTTCGTAGGAAACGTCCTGTTGTTATTACCATCGTCTCAACATGGCACCCGGCGCGCTTGTCGAGACCCCTAACGTTAACGAAAACTTTAATGACCACAGGGATGGTCTCGCCTTGGAAGCAACGTCTGACGATATCGACCAAGTCAATGTCCTCAAGGCCACTCTGAAAGTCAAAGAGGGTACTGCCACCGATAAGGAGAGGGACATCTACGAAAAGTCCCGATTCGATGCCGAGAAGGACAAGACGCAGTTCCGGCAATACGAGGAAGCCTGCGACCGAGTCAAGAACTTCTACCGGGAACAGCATGAACGTCAGACGGTCGCCTACAACCTCAAGGCGCGCAACGACTTCCAGTCTCGCACTCGCGCCGAAATGTCCGTGTGGCAAGCCATCGAGAAGCTCAATAGCCTTATCGATGAATCTGACCCGGACACATCCCTCTCTCAGATCGAACACCTCCTCCAAGCCGCGGAGGCCATCCGCCGCGACGGCAAGCCCCGCTGGATGCAGTTGACGGGTCTCATCCATGACCTTGGCAAACTCTTGTTCTTCTATGGTGCGCAGGGCCAATGGGACGTCGTCGGCGACACGTTTCCCGTCGGCTGCGCCTTCGACAAGCGCATCATCTACCCCGATACTTTCAAGGGGAATCCGGACCACGACAACGAGATTTACGGCACCAAGTATGGAATATACACGCCCGGGTGCGGTCTCGACAACGTCATGTTGTCCTGGGGCCACGACGAGTACCTGTATCACGTCGTAAAGGAGCAGTCGACGCTGCCGGATGAGGCGCTGGCCATGATCCGTTACCACTCGTTTTACCCCTGGCACAAGGAGGGTGCCTATGAGTGGATGATGAACGAGAAGGACAAGAAGATGCTTGAGGCTGTCCGCGCCTTCAACCCGTACGATCTGTACAGCAAGAGCGATGACATGCCCAAGGTCGAAGTCCTCAAGGTATGTCGAAGAGACCTTCCTGAAATGAGAAACGAGGACTAACACGACTCTAGCCCTACTACTTGGAGCTCATCGACGAGTTCTTCCCGAACAAGGTGATCAAGTGGTAAATTTGCATCTTCATAAATTCTAAACTAGCGTGCTTTCTCGATTTGTATTGTTCTGCCAAATAGTCAAAAGCTCCTATGTCAGTAACGATTAATGGCATTTGTTGAGTAAATAGCGACTGGGGCAATGCCCCAGAAGATGAATAAATTGAAACATGTTCATCGCGACACAAACAGAGAGCTTAGCTATAAGCTAGCTGGCTTGCTCCTAGCAGGCTCCGTGAGGGGAATAGATTTTACGATCTAGTGTAGTAAAGCCAAATTTCTTGGTTCATTAGTCAAAAGAAGTGAATTGACTTTGCTAGACGCCCAAACTTTGGTTTGTACGTACAGTGCAAATAGCACCTCATTCTATTTCGCAGTTTAGTCACGCCAGCGTGCTAGTTCTACATTACGTCTGAAGACAGAGCCTGGAACTTCTAAATGTTATAAGCCAACTAATGCAAAAAATCTTAATGTGGAGCCGATGAGCTAGGTACATACCGACCCATCAATAGGGCTCGGCTGTGTAGGCGAGAGTTGCCTCATTCGGTTATTTTTGGCCGTCGATTTGCATAGGAACTATGGTACTGGGACAACGTATATGATTAATGCTGGAGTTTCGGAAAGAGCAGCAATACCTTGGAGAGATGGCTTGATACCGGGGAACCGTTGAGGTTTACTGCATGCCCACGTGGACGTGCCGAAGCTCTCATCGTCACGACGGCCACTTAGGCGGTCATTTCGGCTACGCATGGTTTGCACGACTTGAGCTTGCGGAGAACTGGAGAGCAATTGCTTAAGAAATGGTCACATGGTCCCAAGGAATTATTTGGAAGACTAATCTAAACTGACAATGACTTCGACGCTTGTGATGCATTGAAGACACATCACGAGCCTTCTGGACTTAGTACCAGCGTCAATTGTGTGATAAGTTTTTCCTTATATCGAGCTTCTATATTTGATGAAAATGCTAGAAACATTTAATATTCTCCGTGAAAGTCGATTGTAAAGCCGGGTTGTGGTGGGGAGAGGGGTCCCTAGAATTCTCCTCGTAACCAAGTGCAAGTCTTCTCAGAGCTGTTGAGACTGTTATTCGCTTCATTGTATCTATGTAGCCCCAATTCAAGTCTAGGCCAAACACTATAGCACACTACCGCCCCATCCACCCTCCATCTACCGTTAAGATCTCGCCAGACACATATCCGCTCGCGCGACTTGCCAGGAATACTACTGCGCCCTTGAAGTCCTCCGGGCTGCCCCAACGCCCAGCCGGTATCCTCGCCAGGATGCTCGCCGCGCGAGCCTCGTCGTTCAACAGCGCCGTGTTCATCTCCGTCGCGATGTAGCCTGGCGCGATTGCGTTGACGGCGATGCCCTTGGCCGCCCACTCGTTGCTCAGCGCCTTGGTCAGCTGCGCGACGCCGCCCTTGCTGGCTGCGTACGCCGGCACCGTGATGCCGCCCTGGAAGCTGAGCAGCGAGGCTACGTTGATGATGGCGCCGCGGCGTTGGCTGCTGCTGCTGCCGCCGCCGCCACCGCCGGCGGAACCCGGCGCCGCGGGCTGCCGCGACAGCATGTGCGCGCCCACGTCACGGCACAGTGTGAAGACGGACGTGAGGTTCACCTGCAACACGTCGTCCCAGTCGGTCGACGGGAACTGGTGCGCTGGGTGCCGGCGTTGAATGCCGCCGCAATTGAGCAGGATGTCAATGCGGTGGCCGTCGGCGAGAATGGTGGGTGTGAGGGCGGTGATGGAGTCGTGCGAGGAGAGGTCGGCGGCGTAGATCGTGGCTTTGCGGTTTAGGGCTTCGATTAAGGACTTGGTTTCGGTATTTGAGGTATCGCGCTGAATTGGGGCTGTGTTAGCAAGGACAGCATCTCTCCAACGAGAATACTTTTTGATTTCTTCAACGTTTCGACGGAAACTCGTGGGACTATGAACTTCTATGTGCTCGAACTTTCGTAGGAGATCTGAAGGGAGTTGGCGAGCTCGACTCACCTGCACGAGCAAGACGTCGGCTCCAGCCTCCGCCATTGCTACCGCCATCGCTTGTCCGATCCCCCGCGTCCCCCCAGTCACCATCGCGGTCTGCCCCGCCAAAGAGAACAATTCCTGCACCGACGGCATATTCGACGGTCCACTGCTGTTTGAATTGGGCTCGATATGCTTTTGGACCTGGGATAGTCGTGACGCTGCCATGAAATTCGTAAACCAGGATTCTAAAGACATAAAGAGCAAGTCAAAAGTAGTTACGCAGACAAGCAGAACTGGAGCCAACAAATTTCCCCGACCTCGGCGGCACCACTCGGCCCCTCGGCCCCAGATATGGCGATTGTACGGGAATCTGCATTCGGAAAAAAAAATAAGCAGCAAGCAGCTGCTACACATGATTAGGTACATCTCTAAGCGGTGTGGAGGATATCCTCGGCGGAGAGCATGTAGGCCGGCCGGGCCTTCTCTCTTGGACAGCAGATTTGCCGCCAACGCCGGGGCGCCTTGAGTCGGTGGCTGAATTTCCACGTTCGGATTGCACTATTAGGGACCTGGAGCACGGCGATCTCGGACCTTATCCGAGAGACTGGTCTGAAGCATTTCCTCCAATTGCAATACTCTCTCCGAGCTCTGCTCTGGCTCTTCTGCGTGTCGTTTAACCACCACCAAAGCTTTTCCCAGTTTTCCGTTTATACCGTTCATATACGACAACAAGCATAATGGCTCTTTCTCAATCTTACAGCCGTCAAATTAAAGCCTCGGTGCTACACGGCGCTAAGGATCTCCGGGTCGTTAGTTCATCTTGAGCGCTGCACCCTCAGCGCAACAGACTTCATTCTTCGGGTGTTTCTAACATTGCTTGCAGGAGAATAGGTCCATCGATCCTCCGCTCCCAAATGAACTTCAAGTTGCGGTACGCGCTACAGGACTCTGCGGTAGTGACTTGCACTACTACAAACATTACAAAAATGGGGATATCATAGTGCGGGAGCCCATGTCATTGGGACATGAGTCCGCCGGTGTTGTTGTTGCAGTCGGTTCTAGTGTCAATGGATTCGCGGTCGGCGATAAAGTCGCCCTTGAAGTTGGTCTGCCGTGCGGAGCATGCGAACGATGCCGCGAAGGCCGTTACAATATCTGCAAAGGAATGCAGTTTCGGAGCTCCGCAAAAGCATTTCCACATGCTCAAGGAACGCTGCAGGAGAGGATAAACCATCCTGCGGCGTGGTGCCATAAGTGAGTGTTCCTAGAACAGAGATAGATTTCGACTTGTTCATGTTTTTCAGGTTACAGTTCACTATTCTGGCGGCATTGTGTCTGGATTGTTAACTTGAGCTATGAACAGACTCCCGGAAAATGTATCTCTCGACCTCGGCGCCCTACTGGAGCCGCTCGGAGTCGCTATCCATGCATCACGTCGCGCGCAGCTACCTCCGAACGCTACGGTGCTCGTCTTTGGAGCCGGTGCTGTGGGTCTACTCGTCGCAGCTATGGCAAAGCTGTCTGGAGCCGGTACTGTCATTATTGCAGATATCGATGCGGGCCGTGTCGATTTCGCTGTAAAAAACGGATTCGCACACGTGCCATTCGCCGTACAACTGAGGCGAGGAGAAACAACAGAACAGATGCTGGACATTGCGCGGGATACGGCGGCGGGGATAGGGAAGCTGAATAAAAGCGGAGGCCAGGGTCCGGTTGGAGAAGTTGATGCCGTGTTTGAGTGCACCGGCGTACCGTCATGCTTACAGGCTGCCATTTTCGTAAGTTGGAGAGGCAATAAATGATGCTACTCAACAGCTGAATGCTGACCATTCTTCGCTAGGCAACACGGAATGGCGGACGCATCATGCTTATCGGGATGGGTACGCCGGTACAAACTCTCCCGATTTCAGCGGCGGCACTGCGTGAAGTCGACCTAGTTGGTGTGTTTAGATATGCCAACACATACCCAACGGGCATTGAAGTGGTGTCCAAGTCTGGCCCGGATTACCCGGACTTTTCCAAATTGGTCACCCATCGGTACAGTGGCCTGGAATCCGCGGTAGAAGCCTTCGACATGGCTGGTCGGACGAAGGACGAGAGTGGGAAGTTGGTGCTCAAAGTGGTCATGGAGGTCGAGGAGGATGATCGGGCGAGATTGTGAAAGAGCCCCAGGTTTCCGCGGTTGGTTAGTAGAACAGCTTTGACGACCACTAGATTTGCATATAGAATATGTGTTTTTTAGACGTTCGACCATGGAATTTCTACACTTTTTACTGTATGGCTCCTTTTCGACCCTTGACGTCCATGTGGGAAGAACTTACCAAGTGAGGTTTGCTCAACGCCTTCTTGCCAACTTCTAGCTGCTGCTATTTGCCCCAGATATTGTGCCAATCGGCTTGGTGAGTGCTTAACTCTAACATTCGTAAGTAACTCGACAACAGAGAAATTTTTTCTCGTGCGAGCCAACGCTTGAAGCACACGATTCACCTACACCCGCAGCCTCACACACCAATGACAACACCCCGTACCCCGCGGCGGGGCGCAGGACGCAGGGCGCTTCCTGCGGGTCCCCACCACACGCGCAGCCGGCTGCAACGGCGCGTCCGCGGCGCCCAAGGAGGCAATTTTCGGCGAAGCCACAAGGGCCAGCGCGCCAAAGATTATCTGCACCGCGTTCAACGCGTACTCTCCGGGGCAAACGCGCGCGATTCTGATCGTCGACTCAACCACCCTCGGCCAGGGGTCCAACATCAACGGCGGCTCGGTCGGCAGCGAGCGGGCGCCGGGAGCTAGAGCTGTTATCGTGCAGGTTGCCGCAGCGATACACGATGGATTTTTCTGTTTTTGTGGGGCCGGGAAACGGCGGGAGCAGCGGGCGAGGAAGCCGTGTGTTCACACGGGGGTCCAGCTATCTCGCCGCAAGCTTCTGCAAGTGTCAGCGAGCGCGCCGTGTACGGGACATACCTAGAACTCGTCAATTGACGGTGACGACAATCGCGCTGTTAGCTCTGCTGACTGGATGCTTTTCAATTGCCAGTTTGTTGGGTCCGCACGGTTCGTTAGATGGGAATGTTTCACCCCGGAAAACTTTTTTTGTTATCGTGAGGTTGGAGCTCTTTCTTAATCGCCTGTCTTTCCCTGGACCAACTCGTCTCTTTCCTCAAATACCTATTCGGACGGCTCGTTGCTCTTTCTCTCCATATTTCCCGGCCATCTGGACTCCGCAATGGCTCCACGTCGCCTGCAAGTGGCTGTCGCCGGCCTTGGGCGCATGGGCAAGCGCCATGCGACCAATGTGCTGAGCCGCACGCCGCGGGCTCAGCTTGTGGCCGTGTTCACTCCGGACGAAGGCGAGATGAGCTGGGCCCAGCAGAACCTCGCCCAATGGGGCGTCAAGCTCTATACGGACTACGACGAGATGCTGAAGCACGCGGGTCTCGACGCTGTCGTGGTCGCTACCGTGACGACGGTGCATGCGGAGCAGACCATCAAGGCCATTACCGCCGATAAGCACGTGTTGTGTGAAAAGCCATTAAGCACGAGCGTTGAAATTGTGAGTGATCCCGACTATTATCTTATGCAAGTTTTACATTTGTCGCTATTGTTCTATATCCTTAACTTCAACATGGCTTTCCCTACACCAAGGGTAGATTTGCAAAGCTCTGTAACGTGTGCTACTTCCTACTCTACATATGTGGAATTTGATTGAAATAGAGAAAATGCCTTGGTACTTACAAGCGCGGTTTAGTCACAATCCGTCTTTGATGCAGCAAAGGCCAAACCGCACCTCAAAGTCATGTGTGGTTTCTCCCGGCGCTTTGATGCTTCGTACCGAGATGCATGGGAGCGGACGGACTCGGGCGGTATCGGTCGGCCCTCCGTCTTCCGTTCGCAGACATGCGATAAATTAGACCCGACTGGCTTCTTCGTGCAGTACTCCGCTTTTTCGGGTGGCATCTTCGTCGACTGCAACATCCACGACATCGATCTGGCGCTGTGGTTCCTGGGCGAGGACAGCGTGGTCAAGTCGGTGATGGCGGTGGGCATCACGGCCGTTCAGCCGGAGCTGCAAAAGCACAAGGACGTGGACAACGGCGTTGGCGTGGTTGAATTCTATGGTGGCAAGATCGCCTACTTCTACTCGAGCCGCATGATGGCCTCGGGCCAGCACGACATGACGGAGATCATCGGCACCGAGGGCAAGCTGACGGTCAACGCCAACCCGCGCGACTCGCTCGTCGACATGTGGGAGCCTAACGGCGTGCGCCATGAGATCCCGCCACACTACTACGGCCGCTTCGAGTACGCCTTCGTAACCGAGATGAATGAGTTCACCGATTGCTGCCTCAACGGCACCAAGCTACCTTTCAAGCTTAAAGGCGCCGTTAAGGCGGTCAAGATTGGTTGTGCGCTGCAGGAAAGCTTGATTACTGGCACGAAGATCCACTTTGATGAGACAGGTCGCCGGATTGAGCAGCCGAAGTTGTGAGAGCGCTCTGTAAGAGTTGGAGCTTCAATGGCTCACAGGAGTAAGCTATTTATTTGCTTATAGACTCGGCAACTTCTATGTTAGGCTAGCAGTTTCGATCCTAGAAATGTCTGCTGTATATTTGTGTTGGAATTCGTTCAGCGCTTTAAATTAAGTTTTGTTTTCTCGTTTTTAAGGCCACTTCAAAAGACTAGAGAGCGCAAGCGAATCTTAACATGCTGGAGCACGGGTATCATAAATTTCATTTAAAGTCCAAGTATTTGCTAGTCTTACATGATCAAGGCACAAGTCGACGTTCAAATGAAGCTCATCAAGTTAGCACGAGTAAAGTAACGTAATCACCCACCGAGTGTCTCACCCCATCGAGTGTCTCACTCATCACCACCACCACTCCGAAA
>MU001673.1:169906-215103 GCA_010093515.1 Lineolata rhizophorae | reverse complement strand
GTGAGACACTCGATGGGGTGAGACACTCGGTGGGTGATTACGTTAGCGGCCGTAGCGTAGCAATAGAGGTAGTCTAGCAATAGAGGCCGTAGTAGCGCAACATGTGCTCGCTTCTTACGTCGCCGCGCTTTTACGACTTCTATTACTGCGCTGCCTTTTAATCGCTGTATTACTACGGCCTCTTAATCGCTGCACTAATACGGCCTCGTTGTCTCTATGCTGAGTATACGATTTCGTGGGGTTCGTCCGTACACGAATCGTAGGAATATACGCTGACCAGATACGAATCACATTGACTGTTTCAGCCAATCAGATCCCGACTTAAGAATACAATCTTTTCGACACAATCGGTACGGGAAATTAGAGTAAATCTAATTTGTAAGTGACATAAGTGATTGAGAAGATTTGTTTATTTATTTTACCTTTCCGGCAGCGAGTCAAACGATGGTCCGACGTTCGCCGGCTTCCGCTGAGACTGATTTCATCTTAGCATTGGCAAATGTGAATTTTGAATAGTCGATCAAATGAGGTTGAATCTAATACGTAATTAAAAGTAGGTCAGAGTATTTGGCGAGTCTGCGCAAACTATGGGCTTTCTACTTGCAGAAATGTTTGAGGTTAAACTAAGAACTAAGAAATGTGAGTTCTGCTTTCATTCGGTAGTCCTTAAAAACTTTAACCATATATCTGCATATCATCGCCTAGTCCAACGGGTACCCCATTGCATGTGAGATGCTGTAATGTTAAGAAAGAGCTGTATAGTGATATAGCGGTCCGATACATCTGGAACATGGCCGACCAATCAAGCGGCCGCTTCTGAGCATGCGGAAAAGTCCTGAGAAATTTTCGATGTACTTGTCCGACAAACCTCCACATCCCTCAAAACGCTAAGAAAACTGTGTCTAAGCTCCTTAATGATCTTTAGTTCTTGAGGCCGAACTGTTATCATCAGAACATGTGTAAAGCTAATTGTGTACATCGAAAAGAAGAGTAAATCTTATGCCATAAACCACACTTCGCCACGATTATCAACACCTAAGATACGCATGACAACAGACCCTGTAGCACGTCCAACACTTGCGCTTGCTCCTCCGGACTAGCATCCGCCTTAGACCCCGCATTTCCCACACTGACGCTCACATAGCACCCATCGTCGTTATTCACTACTGACGTCTCCGTCGGCAACGTCGTACTGCCGCACGTCTCGACATCCTCGGGCATGACGATCGACACGCGCGGAAAGATGCGGGTGAGCACGAACTCGAACTGTGCCGCATCGTTGCAGCGGCTCTCTGTCACCTCGGGGAAGTTGACGTTTAGGTACGTGTCCTCGGGTAGGTAGGGCGCGCTGGCGGCGTGCATGGTCTCGGTCAGGTTGACCGCCAGGTCGGCGTAGATGCGGCTGTAGAGCGGCGTCTCGGGCGCGTCGAAGGGTGTCGGATCACCGGAGGCCCCGGAGAAGGCGATGGCAGCTATGCCGCGCTCGTGGGCGGCGAAGGTGGCCGCGCCGACGGTGCCGGAGACGAAGACAGCGACGTTAAGGTTCGAGCCGACGTTGGGGCCCGTCACGGCGATGGCGGTCCCTGGGTTCGACATGTAGTTTGGCGCCACGTCGTCAATGCCGTGCTTGATCGACGTTACAGGGAACGAGTTGACGTAGTTTAGACGGGCAGCAGGTTCGGTGACGGGAGGGCTGGCGGCTGGACAGCTGTCGAACTGGCAGGGCTCTTCGCGCTCGGTGGGAGGGAAGTCCAAGGAACCTGGCATCGGGCTTAGTACGCACGCTAGATGGACTTGGAAAATGGAGGTGGAGATGGATTTACCTGAACCCGATTTGTTCTCAGCAGGGGCAGATAGGACAACATTGGCGCCGCTGTCTTCAAACGTATCGAAGAGCGTTCTGATATTGATCTCGGCCCATCCATCGTCGTTGCTTTGGATGATATTCATCTGTGCTGCCGCTAGGGTAGCCAGCAATGGGAGTAAGGATAGACGCATCTTGAAGGTGGCGTGACCTCAAAGATGGTTGCATGCGATCTCTGGTCTAAATAAGAGAACCCCGGACCCAAAAATGCGTATAAAACGAGCGTAGATGGAGCAGCCAACGAAAAGAAGGTCGAAACTAGCCGCCTCTTTAACGCCCGAAAATGCAGTTTTAGCTACCCTTGCCAGCGCGCCACAGCCGTGGTGCCGAAGACCTTTTAATATCAGTGCTGAAGCGCCGCACAATGCACAGACTTCCACGGACAATGGTACTTCGTAGTTACGTATTCCTTCGACGGCTCCTGGCCACATATTGGCCGCACGTGGGCCCTCATTTGCACGAGGCAGCTGGGAGGAGGTTGTACCTAGGTGCGTGCGGCCGTCTTGATTTGGCAGGCCAGAGATGATCGTCGTCAGCCGAGGCCCAATCAAGCTGGGCACCTGGCCGTGGGTCAATCCTACCTTGCTCCTCAGCCTGGGAGTTGCATGACGCAACGTCTTTCATGAAACACGTGCGTGGCGCAACGGATAGGAGAGGAGAGATTGATTGACTCTGGGCCAACTGGCCTAGCCGCAGGAAGAAGCTCGCTGCGCGCTACCGGGAACTTCGCGAGAACCGGTAGCCGAGGTGGGAGGATGCAGGAACGAGCCACAAGGCCTCCCTGCACTCCGCATACGCCACAACGCCACCGCGCATCTGGCGACGTGCAGTCCGCGTCGTTGAACAGTCTTTGATCGTGGTATGCGAGGCCAAGGCTCGCGTATTTAAGCAGCCAGTATCAGCAGGCGACCCGAGTCGCTAGATTTATAATGCGCCTTTGGTGTGCTGTACATAAGCCCAGCGGTGGAGTCCCGTTCGTACTCTTTCTCGTGGTGTCAGAACATACGTAGTAGTTTGGATTGGCATATGTTTTTGTGGCTGGACCTGTATTACGCCAGAATCAACTTGATGTAATGGTAGCTGCTCTGCTCTATAAACCATTAGTGAATTTCTTATCAATCATACGTAATCCTATGTATGACTTTTAAGTTTTCCTTGGATGCTGAAAGACGGGAAATGCCATCAGGGTGAAATACATTCATTATTTTTTTTTGGGCATGTATCTGAGATCTGGAGCCCCCCTGCCGTTTTCATTCACGCATTCTTGTTCGGCAAGATGCTTGGAGGCTAATTATCGACATTGCAATGTGAAGTATACGCATCATAAATAGGTAGGTAGGTGGTATGTGGTGGCCGAGAGAAAGATCCAGGACAGATTGAGCATCATCCGGCGCCGTGCCAATCCGTGAGATTACGTACTCCGTACATAGCAGCTCTCCATGTCTGGTACCTGGTCATAGCTCCTACCACATACGCCTCCCCCCAGTCCGGTTCTCCTTAGCGAGCATTTACCTTCGCCACACTTTCTTCCGAGCGTGTCGCATGTCGCACGTCGTGAATATCCCCCGTCGACGCTATGCCGAAGCGCAAGCGTAAGCATGCCGGCGCTGGCAACGGCCAGGCGCAGGACGATGGTCGCCAAGGGGAGGGCGGCGGGCGCAGTGGTGCTGGCATAATCCTGAAGCCTACCAGTCAACACGCCGCCATCGCTATCCCTGAGTTGGTGTCCGACAATGATAGCGAGAGCCGTGAGATATACGAGTATATGCAATCTGTTAGGTAAGTGTATTTGTTAATGATGCTCTACAGCAGTGGTGGTCTTCATATTTTGCTGTGCTTAACGCCGTGCGCGTCGGCCAGTTCAGTCCAAGCTTGGTGAACTTGCTAACTGAAGCGCACTTCTAGGCAAGAGGTGCAGGGTTTGCCAGGCCTTGTCGTTGCGCCCAAAAACGCCAAGGGCGCCGATGATGACAGTGAGGTGGTAATGTACGGAATGGCGACGAGTCCGAACGACCTTGATGCTATTCGTACCGGCGGATATTTCAGCAACGGCGCGTACATTGCCACGCCCTTCATCGGTCCGATCCGTCGCACGAGTCGCGATATCACTCGGCAGACTGTTTGGCGCACCTATATGCTCCGCCTCTACGACAAGAAAAAAAGTGTCCTTCGAGCCGACCCTCCCCACGCCAAAGTTCTCGCCCTTGAACCTTCCCAGCTAATTTCACTGCCGCGAGTGAAGTTCGGCACGAGCCCGAGTGCGAGTGCCGCAAGGGCAGCCCGTCGCGAATGGTGCAATATATTGGTGAATCGCAGCCCTGTCCCGGCGCAGGTGGCATGTATGGAGAAGATCACAGTGCTCGGCTTGGTCGACGAGGTCCGGAAGCTGCTTCTCCGCGACCAAGCCCTCTCCAAGCCGCTAGCCCTGTGGGCGTTTGCGCTGCTGTGCAGGATGCCGCCGATTAACGAGCTAATGAACCCGGAAGTTGCGACGTTGAGGGATCTTGCGAAAGTTGCAATCAAGCTCACAATCAAGCTCGCAAGTCGGCTGAACAAGCCGGGTCCGGCGCTTGGCGAGACCCAAGCGTCGGACGGCAAGACAAAGGTGGACAGGAGCCCCTCAACCCACGAGCAATCTTGGGTCGAGGTAGTTTCTTCGCCTTCCGGAACACTCAATGGCCGAGATGAAACCGAAACAGTGGCCGAAGATCTGCAAGAGGAGCCCACTTCTAAGCGTCTGAAGTTGGATACGGAGGCTGAACCTGCAGTCAAGGCGGAACATCCCGTGGAGCAGGTGGAAGTAAAAGAAGAAAGCGCTCATCTAACGGCTAGCGGACCTGAGGCATATCCAAACCCTCAATCAGAGCTCGAAGCCAGGAGAGCTCAACTGCTGGCGCGAATTGAATCGATCCCGACAAGGGAGGATAGTAACGAACTCAGCACCTCTCCTACGCCCGCTGCTGTAGCTCCTGCCCCCGCTGCTAGGGCTGATGCTGGTGAAGCCACCCACCTGGATGGCCTCGCGGCTTTGGACATGATCGTCACCATTATTGGCGAGCGCTACGGTCAACGGGATCTACTCGAGGAACGCGAGAATTGGTCCGAGGAGGATCGCCCGTCGTGAGCGATGTTGGCGATAACGTTCTTATTGCTTTCTTTTGCTGGTTAGGTAAACTGGCGTAACAAAGATGCAACTTAAGGCGCATAACTTTAATCCTGGGTCAGCCCTTCTTTCTTGACGGATGGAACGGGGCCTACATTGAGCGTGTGGCTAGGTTTGAGTGATTTGACTGATACCCAAAGTGCTAATAGCTGAAGCCGCTTAAGCACAGCGAACAATAGAATAAAAAGTAGTATTTGAATTTTTGAATATTGAGTGTCTTATAGTACATGGCTCTATAACAATGGAGCACGTACTCCATATCTCTCAATAACTTAAAAAACCTGTAGTAGTGTGTAATCGGCAACGTGTTGCTAGATAACTTTGCAACTTACATGCTAGTGTGATACGGTGTGTCATAAAACGTAATCGCAGCCATAGTATCCCTATAGTCTCGGTATCTAGACACTGATCGGGGGATATTATAGCCTCGTACCACTGACGAATCTCCTAATGGGGTGCTTGTGAGTTCTCACGGTCGTGAAGGTTTGCCAAGCCGAGGGCAGACCACCAAAACCCATGCCACATTTTGGCGACAGCTCAGTACATCCACCCAATATCCAACGCCGCAACTATGACCAAAAGCAAAATATTTCGGCAAATAGCTCAATTCGATGTATCATCGTCGCAAATACCATTTCTCGCCCCGTTCCGTCGCCGACGCCGACCGCAATGTCTCCGCTCCCGACCTAACGCCTCTCCAGACGGCAACAATCGCACCGCGCAACGCCGCTTCCACCAGCCGGCCGACAACCCGGAATGGAAGTCGCCGCTGGACGCGCCACCCAGGCTTGTCCGAGTGGGCCGCAAGCAGAATCCGTGGGGCTTGTTGATCCTAGGTACGTTACTAGTTATCTTCTACATGCGTCGCAACCCCGTGCATCCGGCGCAGATATACTGATTTCGTCCCGTTTATGTCGCAGGCGCGATGCCAGTCACGGCTTTCATTCTCGGCACGTGGCAAGTGAAGCGGCTCTCGTGGAAGACGGAGCTCCTGGCGGAGCTGGAAGACCGGCTGGCGCGGCCGCCGATGCCGCTGCCGCCACGTGTCAACCCGGATGCGCTGGCGGAGTTCGATCACAGGCGCGTCACGGCGAGCGGGAGGTTCAGACACGATAAGGAGATGTTGATCGGGCCGAGGATAATGGACGGGCAGAATGGCTACTACGTCGTTACGCCGCTGGAGAGGGGGCATTTGAAGGGATTGGAGGAAGAGGAGGTGTTGGCGCAAGCGGAAGAGACGGAATCAGAGAGGGCGGCGAGGAGAAGGGAAGGAGGCACGGCTAGGAGGGTGACAAGCACTAGGACGCGTGAGACTGGTAGCTCTGGCGGCGAGAATAGCAGTAAAGCGACGGATGGTACAAGGGCCACCACAACAGTGCTGGTGAACCGCGGGTGGATACCGAAGGCGATGGGGGACCAGCGGGCCAGGGCTCCCGAGGCCCTACCTACGGGCGAAGTCGAGATCGAGGGAATGTTGCGCGAACCGTGGAAGAAGAATATGTTTACGCCGGATAACAAGCCTGAGACGGGCGAGTTCTTGTTCCCGGATGTCAAACAAATGGCGGAACTAACGGGGAGCCAGCCGGTGTGGGTTGAAGAGACCATGGGTGAGTTGTATCGTATTTGATGGCCGGAAATGCACGAAGGCATTAGAGACTGACCACTGCCATTGCTGCAGAGCCGGACTTGCTTGTCCAATATGACCGAGAAGCCAAAGGCATCCCGGTTGGTAGAGCTGCGGAGGTCAATGTACGAAATAATCACGCGCAATACGTCGCCACATGGTAAGTTTGATGGCAACAGTTGTCCTCATAAAAATTGGGTATCAAACACTGATCGCAACTCCAGGTACGCCTTGGGCATCGCTACATCGTACATGTTCTATCTGCTCGTTCGAAAGCCTCCTGCCGATGTAGCCCGTCGTGTGCGCCAAAGCCGTAATTGGTGAGACGCAGTTATACGATCAAACTCACTCATTCTCCTCTTCGTCCTCTTCGATTGTCTCCATCTTCCTCTTAGTCCTTTTAGGCTTTGGAGGGATCGGCATGCGCACCTCCTGGAGCAACTCACGCGGCAGACATCTCTGCGCAAGTGAGAACGCCGTTGTATTACCACCAATCTGCCTCTGCCTGTAAATATTGTTAGCAATGTCTAGTTGTCGCGTTGCAATGTACAAAATTCAAAAACACAACTTAGTCACTCACCTTTTCATCAATGTGATTACATCAGATTCGTCAATGGTTTTCCTCCCCGCATGCTGGGCGTATTTCCCCAAATCCTCCGATGCTTGCTCGAAGAACCAGTCCGTGGCCTGCATGATCGCGTCAAGCGTATCCTTGCTCAGTTTAGCGTTACTACTGCCACTAGATCGAATCATAGAGGTCGCAAGTTTCCTAACAACGGAAGATGGCAGCAAGGGATATTCGATGCCGTGCTTCGATATTCGCTTTTGACGGACGGGACGTTTTTGATTGGCTCTTAGTTCTTTTTGCCTCTCGGCCTCGATAGCAGCAAGTTCAGGATCGACGCGGAGAGTGGGTTCCTGGGCGACTGGCTCCTCGACCTCGCTTGCTACACCCCCATAATCGACTTCGTCCTCCGTAACAGTCGGGAGAATTGATTCATCCGCGACGACAGGGGTAGGAGGTTCCTCCTCGAAAGGCACTTGATTGATAGGCTCCAATGTTGGCATCGGGCGCTGCGGTACCGTGAAATGGAACGTAGGCTCCATCTCCGATTCGTCACCCGGTCCGCCTACGTCGACGTCGCTCTGGCGGGATTGACGCCTCCCGGCAACCTCCATGAATGAACGTAGCTCCTGCGTGTTGTCATCGATGAGAAGGTTGCCTGTCTCGCCTCCGATCAGGTCTTGCGTGACGTCTTCCAAGGCGGCCTCCGGGCCCTCTTCCTCTCCTACATTGATGCCCATATCTGTTACATCCTCGACGCGCACGCTGCCAAAGCTACCCCTAGATAGCCGTGAGGGCATCCAATCGCGAGCCCTTCTGCCTCCCTCGACCGAGTTCCCCGTCCCCGGATCATCCTCCAGCCCCATCGACAGCCGCGGCGGTGCCTCATGAAAGCTATCGTCATCATCATGCAACGGCATCGACAGCCTCGGCGGCACAATATCGGGGCCGTCGTCGTCGTCACCGGCTGCGCTGCCGCGGCGCCGCCGTCGCCTCGCTTCGGACTGCTGCTGGTGCTCCTGTGGCGTCAGCGCCGTGGGCGCCGACTTCTCCATCAGCACCCTGCTCAGGTTGCGCAGCACGTCGCGTGGCGTGTCGCGCTGGAGGCGGGCCGCCGACAGACGGCGCCGCTCCCGCTGGCCGGGCGTCTGCCCGTAGCGCTGCGCCTGCAGCTGCTGCCGCAGCTGGTGCGCGCGGATGGCGTGCGGCGTCGTGGGCTTCGTGGCCGCGCGCCGGTGGCTCGGCACGGGGAAGAGGGGCTGTCGCGGAGTGGTCGTGGCCGCGCTGCGGTGTTGCGAGGACGGCGTGAGGCGCGCGCTGCCCCCTGGGCGGCTGTTGGGCGTGGGGCCCTTGGATGTACTGCTGGAGGGCCGGAAGCCTGCGGCGGGAGTGGAGGGTGGACGCGCTATGGAGGCGAGCATTTTGAGCTGTACAGTTCGAGTAAGCATGAGGAGTGGAGGTTGGAGAGGTGTTATCTGCGAATGAAGATATTGTTGCTTTGGTTGTTTACAAGGGGCTGCGTCAACGTACATCAGCGTATGGGGTGGGATTTTCTTTCTGGAGGGCATCGTCGGCGCCGGAATTACGCGGTGTCACGCGCGGACGCTTTTGACGCGGCCCAGTCATCGTGGCGTGGGCTCAATGTTGATGTACAGACTCAGAGTAGTGATAGTTGGATGGGAACGAGACGCGTCGGGGGAGGTTCTAGGTCGCGTCGGCGAAGGTTCGGCTAACGGAACTCGGTTAACTCGCGTTGGGTTATCGATAGCAGAACTCGGCCACCAGGAAAAAGTTCGATCACTTCCGCGCTGAACATCCACGTCGTAAATCTGTGTCCAAGCGACTACAACAAAATCTCAGGCTCCGAGGCTGGTGGCGTGCTTCTCGTCGAGGGGATGTCTCCATCACCACGTCCGGAAGGAAAGAAGAGAAAAGCACCTCACGATGAATCTAAGAAGACCAAGCATGCAAAACGGCGGAAGGCGAAGAAGCCTGCGGATATCAACGAGGACGAGCTCGACGAAAAGCTGGGCGTGAACAAGGCCATCGCAAAAATGAACAGTAGCCTGCTGGCTGACCATATCGCACAGCGCTTGAGGCGGTTCGACCCCAACATCAGCCTGGTCGAGCTAGAGGACAAATACCTTCCAGGTAAGGACGTACGAGGGGTTATACTGGTTTCTTTCAAATTCAATCTGCTGATTTCATGGCGATAAGGCCGCGCAATCCGTGATACTGTGAACTGGAAGAAAGATCGCACCATGGAAAACCTGCCTACGTTCTTGGAACATGAAGCCGCAGAGGATCTTCGCACAGATCCAAAAGTGCCTGGATGTCCCACCACACTTGTCATCACTAGCGCAGGAATAAGAGCAGCAGACCTGACAAGGTATGTTCATTGCATAGCGATATTAAGATGGCTTTGTCTAACACAAGCACAGAGCTCTCCGGACGTTCCAGATGAATGGATGCACAGTTGCGAAACTGTTCGCAAAGCATATTAAACTTCAAGAGGCCATTGAATCGTGTAAGAAACTCAAGTGAGTGATATCCATGCCTATGTTATTTTCGTCTATGCTTATTGAGACGCCTTAGAATGAATATCGGTGTTGGCACTCCACAACGAGTGCATGACCTCCTTGAGGACGGTAAGGCAATCTTAAATCTTGACAGTAGCAAGCTATCGATCTAACAATACTTAGGAGCCCTATCCTCAAAGGGCTTGCGGCGAATTGTGATTGATGCTTCGTATATCGACCAAAAAAAGCGAGGCATATTCGACATGAAAGAGCTTTTTATTCCCCTCTTCAACCTCCTCTCGAGACCAGCGTTCAGGAAGCGATACGGCGATTCTTCTGACCTCCTTGAATTGATTTTCTACTAAGACGTGAGCTGGCGAGTTTTTTCCTTAGGTAGTTGGCGCATTCTGGTGCGCGTCAACACCACTTTTGTACTATAATACTATGTAATTAAGCTCATGATATCAACAGCATCTTTATTGGCCACGTAATTCGAGACAGCGGGGATCTGGTCGTATCCAAACGAACGACAAGGCGGACAGTCCTGCGCGATCATGCTACAGATAATGCTAGCGTCTTCATGGCCAGCAGCCTTACATCGAGCAGCAAGAGCTACAACAGAATATTTTCACTGGGATACTGGATTGGCTTATAACAAACGGTACTACAATGATTCCAGGGGCTTGAAAGGGCTAGAGAAACCAGTGCTCGGTGACTCCCACATTGCACAAGCAAAGTGTTGACTGATGTGGTTTAAGTACCAGGCAGATAAGTTCTGCCATGTACCTTACTGAATCAATAGGCCTGCTGCCTCGGAGAAATGAGTGGTGGTGACTTCCTTTTGAAGTAGCAGGCAACCCTCCTCGGTTGCAGACTGCGTATCTAGACAGACAAACACAAGTGCAGCTAAGGCCTACCTGTTCTTTCCTCCTGCAACCTCACCATATCAAACCACGAGCAGTGTTAAAACCCAAAGCATGCGGGCTTCGAGCACCCGTAGAGGTGGAACACACAGCATCATGCGGATCATCTCCCTTGCACTCCTGGTCTTGGCTATGCTCACAGATCCAGTTAAGGCGAAGCCGCTATGTAGGTACAAACGCCACAAGTTTCTGCGTAACGGCCGCCACCCAGTCTTACCTGCAGCACATAGTTGCGGAAAGGCTTCCTCGTTGCCGACGTTGTCGGCTTCGTCAATGCAAACAATAACCATACAGGCGCCGAGTGCCTCGTTCGTGACGGCCGTGACTCCGACCAGGCCGTCGGGACTGACACAGACGGCACGGGCGCACGTCCCGGAGCATCCCGCGGTTCCGCAAGAGTGTTCTGGAACGGACGTCTACTGTGAGCGAGCATGTGCACGGAGAAGAGGAAGGATGCGGGATCAAGGCTTCTAGAAAGAAGCCGGACCAAGGGCGGAGGAAGTCGGGGCGATCCCGACACGGAGACGACATGGAAAGGCACAGTTCAAGCACGACCCCAGAAAAGCTCAAAGCAAGGGAGCACGGAAGACGTACATAGCATACGAAATCAGGATGGGCGAACGACCAACGGTGCACGGACTGCGAACAGGCCCCTGGGAACTTTATTCTCTTCGAGTTCTTGAAGTCGTGGTTGTTGTGGCCGCGGCGGGAGCGAGGTGGTCCGCGGGGACGGAGGAATCGGCCGGGGGTGTCCCAGCCGGGAGCGGCAGCAGCCGGCGCCAAGGCCAGCGCCGGGGGCTCACAAGGCGGGATTGAAACGTCCCCGACGGCCGCCATTGGCGGCCTGCGGCAGCAAAACAACACGTTCGACCAAGGCATTGACTGCTGGGACGGAGCATGAAAGGAGACCCTCGAAACGCGAGCGTGCGAATGAGCGGCGGAGGGGCAGGCGAGGGCGTGCCTAAATGGACGGCTGTGGATGGGGCAAAGCAAGCGGCGCAAGCGCGAAGGGGGGCCAGGGAGCGCAAGGCATGCGAGTGGTCGGCTGGTGTACGTGCGATATAGTACAGCGGCCTCCTTCGCATGGCCAGGCGCGATCGCTCTCGAAAAGTGGTGGTAGGAGCCGGTAGCGCGTGCGGTGGAGAGCGTGGTGGTGATGGTTTTTCGGGGGGCAGGGTTGGCGGGATGATCGATAAGGCAGCACGGCGGCCTATCGAGTCGCGACGGCCCGGTGACGGGGGCTGGCGGGCGGGCATGGCGGCGGGCGTGATGGCGACGGTGAGTGGACGGACGCAGTCGCAGGCGCTTGGGCGGCTAATTGCTGTGAAGGTGACGGGCCGTCGTCGCTGGCTTCGCTCGCCGGCCCAGTAGTCGCGGCGCTCGTGTATCAAGGCTCTCGGCGAAAGGCGGCCCCGGCCTCGTCCTCCACGGCTACAGCTTCATTTGCGTTTGAAGACTGCGCGCCGCCCAGTCTCCACTCCGCGCAACCCCCCCAGCAGGTAGGTCCCCTTTCGCTGGCGCTGCTCGCATCACACCACGCCCTGTCCCCGCCGTCCTCCTCTCTCCCTCTCCCTTTCACGCGCACGCTGCGTCCTCGCTCTCCGCCTGCGCGAACACTCACGGCCTCGCCAAAGTGAACCGGCGCCCGCGCCCGTCGAGAAGCTCCCTCACCGCTTTCCGCGCCTGCAGGAGCCGCTCGCCTGCTCCGCTGCTAGTAACTGCCCTGCGAGCCTGCCTGCCCGCCTGCCCCAGCACCGCTCCCTAGGTACAAGCCGACTGCCCGCCGTCCGCCTTGCTCTGCCCTCGTTCCTCGCCACAACCCCCAAGCCGCGCCCGTTTCGCAGTGCACTGCACGCCGACACCGCCCTCCGCTTCTGCCCGTTCTCCGCAATCCTGCCTGCAACCGCGCATTGCCCGCTGACACCTCGTCATCGCCTGCTACTTTTGCAGCCTCGCATCTCCCGCACGCCCGCATTCGCAGCGTCGGCGGAAACAGCACCTCGCTCGACGATTTCTCTCTTCCGGTGCTGCCGCAGCGTTTATTCCCTCACCGGACGCGCATCACCACCATCCTTCGGTTGCATAGCATCCGCGGCCCGAATCCACCGCTGAGAACTTCCCGCTCCGATCCGCCATGGCTGGGGCACCTCCCACCCAATCCCTTAAGGCATGTTTGATGTTCGGGCGCAGGTGGATGAGCATGTTGGCCATGGTTCTCGCAACCCTGCTAACTCCTAGCTTGTGGAAATAGTGCGTGGTTACGGGAGACGGTGCTGTCGGCAAGGTGAGTGCCTCAATTTTCGACCTCGCTAGAGCTGTGCCCGCTGCTCAGCAAATGCGCTGATCTGCTGCCTGACAGACATGCTTGCTCATCTCATACACCACAAATGCCTTCCCCGGCGAATACATCCCTACTGTGTAAGCTTCCCTCCCCCGGTCGCGGACACGGCACAACACCACAACACGCGATCCTTCTCTCACCCCCCCAAGACTCATGCTCATGGATAACAACCTAGCTTCGACAACTATTCCGCAAATGTAATGGTCGATGGCAAACCTATAAGCCTGGGTCTCTGGGATACGGCCGGACAAGAAGACTATGACCGTCTTAGGCCGCTGTCGTACCCGCAGACTGACGTCTTCCTCATCTGCTTCTCCATCGTCAGCCCGCCGTCGTTTGATAACGTTAAGGCTAAGGTACGGGCCCGTCCTCACGCCGCGGACGTGCCTCCGACGAGTAGCTCACAGCCATGTCTACGCAGTGGTATCCTGAAATCGAGCATCATGCCCCCGGTGTGCCCATCATTCTAGTCGGCACCAAGCTCGATCTGCGAGACGATGAGGCGACGCGCGAGTCGCTGCGGCAGAAGAAGATGGCGCCCATTCAGTACGAGCAGGCCGTGCAAGTCGCGAAAGAGATCAAGGCCCAGAAATACCTCGAGTGTTCTGCCCTGACGCAACGCAACTTAAAGAGCGTCTTCGACGAGGCAATACGGCACGTATACCCGATCCGAATCTTCACTGCGTGGCCTATTACCATTTTCGTTGCTAACAGCACATACAGCGCCGTCCTCAGCCCGCGCCCGCAGCCGCGAAAGCAGCAGAAGAAGTGTGTCATCATGTGAAGGGCTGGAAACGAGGCAGTACTGGAGAGGCGGACCGTGGCACGACGAGGATTTTCTCCCCCTTCCTTCACCCCCCTTCCCCGGCCTCCTAGACTGGATTTAGTCTCGGCTTATCTTCTTCGTCATGATATCATTCGAAAAGAAAGAGGTTCCTGCCGCTTGTCTTTCGTCTGTTGGCAGGGGGACCTCTTGTAAACTTTGCGCAGCTAAGGTGTTGTTGGCATGTTCTGCTGGCGTTTGAATAAGGAAATGGCATGCCGATGCAGACTGGTGGAACTCGAGATTACTTATTACGGAGAGCGATGCAGCGGGGATTGTGCGTGTGAGCGGAAATTGAGAAGGCGGTGGTGAGGGACTCTTCGGAGCGCACAATGAGTTTGGGGCTCCACGAGAGAGTGGACGAGGGAAGGACAGCTACCGTGGACCAAGCGGAAGAGGCTGGCGGGTTGAGCGGAAGCAAGTGGATCAAAGGTGTGAACTGCTTGCTGCATCTTGGCACCACCTCTCTGGCGGATTGGGAGTAGACATGCGGTGCTTTCACATGTTGCTTGCTGCTTCACACCTTTTGGTGTCTCTCAATAATGTGTCTTCTGCGTGCATGCGTGCCAAACTCTGGACCCTTCAACCATCCCGCACTATGGAGTTTGCGTCTTGCGTTTATTGTTGCTTCATTTCTTCCTTTTACTCTTCCCATATCCCTCCTGCCCCAACTTTTCCCCGTCTTTCTGATCCAGACATCCCCAAGGACGGCTTTTGTCAGTTTTGCGTGTTTCCTAGCTTCCCAATTTCTAGTCTCCGGAACTCGCCGGCCCACGGGGACAAATCTGTAGATAGCAGAGAGCGAGCAAACACGCACCAGGTTTCTCTTTGCGTTTTCCTCCGAGTTGCGCCGTGAAGGTACTGATGAACAGCGGGAGGCTGCTAATCGGTCGCCGATTCGGCGGCAGTCTGGACAAAGTAAGGAGGCGATGCTAGCTCCCATTCATTTCGATGCGGACTACCAACCGTTGTTACGTGCGCGGTTTCAACTCTCCGCTCACTAACGCCTTGCTTTTCGTCTCAAGTGACGAAGCGAGGAAACTGTGTTTTGCCACTGCTATGTAGGTGTCGCACCAGCCAGGCGCTGCAGCTCGCGCGTTTCCTCTGGCCGACGAAACGTTTTCGCTCTACCTAGATCGATCCACTGTGCCACCAGAATTAGGCACGTCAAGTGACCTGCCTGCGCCACACTCCACGAAGCGCAAACAACGAGGCGGCAGTGTGGCACAGCCGCGGTGCAGGAGGCAGCTGCCGGCTGCGTGTTGCTGCTTCTGATCGGCGGGGAGCTTAGGGATGTACGTAGTACGTACGGAGTAGCATGCACAGAGCTCCTTGGACGCTATCGATAGCGACTGGCCAGGCACCGGAGCTCCCGGACCTGCGCGACTGCCTGCCCGCCAGCCTGCTCCCCTTCAACACCTTTTTCTTGTTCCTCGCCCCAGCCGCTGCGGATTCGGATCGCGCGCTGCCCGATTGACACTCATTCGCCCGCGCGTCGCGAGGCTCGATTCTTAGGGGATCAGGCGCGTCTACAGTCACGCACCTACCTGGACATGTTCCACGACGGCGACCTACAGAGCGGCATCCGTCGCGCGCTGCGCGAAGGGAAGCGCGTTGCCTGCTTCGTCACCGGTGAGCCAACGCCAGGCCGCAAATCTCGCCGTCGCGTACTCCGCTCTTGTTCGTACGCCGTTTGCTAACCTCGGAACCCGTGCATAAGATTCGTCGCCCGCGAGCCGGGCGTGGGAAACGGAATGGTTGCCCGACGGCGAGGTACTGGATCCCTCTGTATCCTTCGACACGGCTTGTCGCTCCGCACTCGTCCGCCCTGAATAGCTAGACGCTGATCTTCGAACCATGATGTACAGCTCGCGCCTTTGCTCGCCGACCGTGCCGTCTTGTTGCGCATCGAGAAGGAGTCTCAGGAGCACCGCTTCTTGTCTGCCATATGCCCGACGCCATATGTACCGGCGCTGGTGGTTATATTGTACGCCTTCGCTCGTACCTACGTCTACCATCATCTAAGAAGTAGTGTTAGACCATGAGGGCTAATTTTTTTAATGTGCTTTTCTTGCAGTGAGGGCCAGTTAAAGGAGTATGTCTGGGGCGAGGAGGTGGGAAAGCAACAGTTCATCACCAGGATCAAGGGTGCCCTAGGTGCCGGAGAGCATGTAGAAGCGTCGACATCGACGCAGGAACAGCAACATGGGACGGGAGGAACACCCGAGAATGCGGCGACAGCTGCGATGGAGCCACAGGCTCAATCCTCCCCCTCCACAGACGCGGTACAGTCACCACCGGCACCGGCACAAGCACCAGCACCAACACCAGCGCCAGCGCCAGCACCAGCAGCGCCGCAACAACAGCCATCTTCCGTTCCTTCACAAATACCAGCTTCTTCTCCCGCTCCCGCTCCCACTCCAGCAGCACCATCCGAACAGCCCACCACCTCTCCCACCGCACATCAACCGTCTCCTCCCTCTCATCCTCCGACTCCTCCCTCCCATCTTCCGTCTCCTCTCTCTCATTCTCCGTCTCCATCCACACCGCCCGCCAACGCCCGGCCACGACCCACGGCTCGCCCCCCCGCGCGGAACCCGGCCGCTACCCCGACGCCCGACCAACGCGCCGAGTTCGAAGCCCGCAGCGCCCAGCGCGCCGAGCTCGAGGCGCGCCGCCGGGCCCAGCACCAGCGCGAGCAGCTCGAGCGGGAGCGGGAGCGCCAGCGCCAGCAGGAGTTCCAGGCGCAGGAGCGCGCGCGCCGCGAGACGCGGCAGCGCGAGTTGGACCGCGTCAGGGCGCTGGTGGAGGCGGATCGAGCGGCGCGGCGGGATAGGCAGGAGGGGAGGAGGGGTTCGACGCCGGGGGTTGTGAATGGAGAGAGTGGGGATGAGGCCAAGAGCAGGAGGAGGGAGGAGGAGCGTAGGAAGGCGGAGAGGGAGAGGGAGAGGCGGGAGGTGTGTCATGTGGTTGTGAGGACTTTTGACGGGAGCACGTTGAGGGGCAAGTTCGGGAGAGACGACACGTTGGCGGGGCCAGTCCGGGCGTGGGTGGAGAGGAAGCTGCTCGCCGAGGACGACGACGATGAGGAACAGGGCGGCGCGACCGAACGCCCACTAGGCAACGCCGCCCAGCAGCCCCAGCAACAGCCTAAGCGCAGGAAGTCTCGCGCCTCCGCGTCTTCGATCCCGCCCTACGCCTTCAAGCACGTCCGCACCCCGCTGCCCAACCGCCGCTTCGACGACCACGAGGAGACCCTACCCCTCCACGAGCTTGACCTGCTCCCTTCGGCCACGCTCATCATGGCGCCCGCCGCCTCGGCCCACGCGTCGGCGTACCCGGCCGCGCCCTCGGCGGGCGGAAGCGTCGTCGCCGCCCTCGCGGGCGCGTTCGCCTGGCTGTGGAGCCTCCTGGCGGCGGTGCTGGCGCCGCTGGTCGCTGCGCTGCGAATTTTCTTCACGGGGGGGCCGGGTGCGGCGGGGCGTGCTGGCGGTGGTGCCGGGGCCGGGAGCGAGCGCGAACGCGAGGACCGGAGGAGGTTGTTGGCGGACGGGGTGGGTAGCGGGCGGTCGTTGGGGTCGGGGTCGGGATCGGGGGCTGGAGCAGGGGCACCGCAGATGCGGATTCGGACGTTGAGGGATCAGCGGAGGGAGGAGGAAGAAGGGTTGGAGATGGAGACGGGGGAGGGAGGGACGGATGGGAAGGGGAAGGGGAAGAGGGATGACAGGCAGTTGTATAATGGGAACCAGTTGAATTTTGAACCGAATAAAGAGGATGAGGACGGGGAGGGGGATTAAAGTGGTGGGGGGTGGGTAGAGTGAGAATGGAGCTGTCTGAAATGGCTTTGGGGCTTTTTTTGGGGGGGGGGTGGGGGGGGGGGGGATGTTGTTGCTTCTCGAATTAATGTCTTGCTCGGCTCATATCAATAATGGACCGTAAGAGATACCAATATCGAATTCCACTCCCACAAGGAATCCGCTTAAAATCAAACCCTTCACACACAGGAGTATATGCTACGGTCAAGGTTCTAGATAGGGTTGTGAACAGGGTGAGCGTTTTCTCGAAGAGCCCCCAGGTAGTCCAACCCGTTCCACATAGAGCCGAAATTGCCCGTCAGACGACGGGAACTGTACTCGACCTCGCTTTTCTCCGACAAAGTAGCCGCTTCTAGCCTGCCACTTGCCTCTTGAGTGGATGGATGGCCCGCCCTGCACACTGACTTCGGTCGTTCCTATCACACGTCGACGCTCCAGCTCCAACTCCAACTCCAACATGGCACCTCCCATAAGTGACAAGCTCATCAACACTGCTTTCCGGTTCGGACGACCCCATCCGTAGGGACATCAACCAACGGAACACCGTTAGCTCATGTCTTCTATCAACACCTTCAATTCCTTACATACACGATGCTCAAGCCCGCCATTCCCTTCCCCTGAGCCCTCCCTATTATGCACAGATCTCACCAGAGACGCGATCCTGCTCCAAGCTTAGACTAATAGCCTTACAATCACGACGCGATTCCGACTCTCCCGCCGGTCTACCATCGGCGATCATTCGTACAGTTCAAGCATTACTGCCACAACCACCACTACTATCTCCACGTCGCTTGCCGCCGAGAGCCTCGTGAGAGTAGCAACCTATCCCGCGACCGCAGGCAGCCCAGCGACTATCCCTGGCGCCAGTACCACAACAGAAATCACACACTCCGCTCACGCCTACGCCCGTCATCACCATCACCCCCACCGCTACCAGCCAGCACCTAGCACAGATATGAACGTGTCCCGCCCCGCCGACACCACCTCAGGCGTCTCGCTCCCCTTCACGCGGCCCCGCCCGCACCGCCAAACCCGCACTCCCACCCTCGAGGACGGGCACGCGTACGCGCCGCGCGCCTCGGCCGCGCCGTCACGGGCATCGACAAGGCAGGCGCAGGCCGGGGGCGAAGCGCCGGAGCGGCAGCGGCCGCCGCGGCGGCTCCGCGGCCTCGGTTGGCTGCCGGCCCGCGCGCGGGCGCACCTGGTCGCCGCGCTGGGCGAGTTCGCCGGCACCTGCCTGTTCCTGTCGTTTGCGTTCGCGGGGACGCACGTGGCGAACGCCGCCGCGGCCGGACAGATCGAGGCTGCTGGGGGATCCGAGGACGCCGACGCGGCTCGGTATCCGAACACGCCGGTGCTGCTGTACATCAGCCTAGCGTTTGGGTTTTCGTTGGCGGTCAACGCGTGGGTGTTTATGAGGATTAGTGGAGGATTGTTCAATCCGGCGGTAAGGGATTTCTTTTGAGTTTAGAGGATGGTTGGGGGGGGCGGGGATCGTGAGCGGGGGAATGATCACTCTGACCTGATATCGTGCCCCTGGACGGGATCCAACAGGTCACGCTCGGAATGTGTCTCATCGGCGCCGTCCCCTGGCTACGTGGGCTCATCGACACCCTCGCCCAAATTGCTGGCGCTATCGCCGCCTCGGCCCTCGTCCTCGGCCTCTTCCCCGGCACCCTAGCCGTCCGCACGACGCTGCACCCGTCGACCTCGCACGTGCGCGGCCTGCTCATCGAAGCCCTGCTAACGGCCGAGCTCGTCTTCGCCATCTTTATGCTCGCCGCTGAGAAGCACAAGGGCACCTTCCTAGCGCCCATAGGCGTTGGCCTCTGCCTCTTCGTTTGCGAGCTGGCCGGAGTGTACTACACCGGCGGGTCGCTGAACCCGGCGCGCAGTTTCGGCCCGGATGTCGTGCTGGGGACGTTTGACTCGTACCACTGGATATATTGGGCGGGTCCCGCGATCGGAGCGGTTGCGGCGGTGCTGTTTTATCGGCTTGTGAAAGTGCTCGAGGATGAGACGGAGAGCCAGGCGACCGACGTGGATGAGAAAGCGGCGGAACCGCTTCGGGAAGACAAGGATCCGGATACGGCTGGCGCGAATAGGGCTACTAAGCCAGACCGGCGCCTTGATAGTGCGACAGCTAAGACGGATAACGGGGCGAGGTATGGCGGCTCATCAGAGCATGGAGGCGCCAATGCACCTAAAATGACGAATGCCCACAGGGCCTCTGATATGCAGCATTACTTCGATAGCGGCACGGTATAGGTAGGTGTTGTCGAGGGCCCATGCGGTTAGGAGATCAGAGGACGATCAAAAGGTGACTCCGAAGGACGGTTATTCACCCTTTTGAGTAGTGGTGGAGAAGTTTTCTAGGTGTAAACGACAAATAGAAATGCGAGCAAACGACGCAGAGAGAGCATTCTGACATAAGCTGGATCAAGAAATGCTCCCAAAGTCGCACAATGATACGTATTGATAGCCAGTCCGCAGAAACAGATCCAGTAATACGCGTCACCCCCTTCCCACTCCTATGTTTCCTTCACCCCTCAACCTTGAGCTCTCTCAATCCTTCCAGCAAAACCCGATCTCCTTCGGACCCCGTCTTCCCATCCTGTCCATCCACGGCCGCCCTCTCTGCCCTCTTAATGCCTTTCCTAGAACGCGCAATCTCACCCTCAAGCCGCCGCATCTGCACCGTAAGGCTCGCGAGTTCGCCCAGCGACTCGTCCACGCCGGCGGAAAAGCTAGCTTGCGCGGCGCGCAGGGCGGGAGGGACGAGGATGCCGAACATGCGGATGGGGTCGGGGGGAAGGCGAGTCGGTGAGGGAGGAAGCTTTTCATCAGGGATTGAGGAGGCGGGCGATTCTAGAGACTCTGAAGGAGAATCCATTGAAGGGGTCGATGCGAGGGAGTGAGAGGGTGGTTGGGAGGGGTATGCGGTGGAGGAGTCCTTTGGTTCGGAAGTGGGGGACGTTGGTTGCGATGTGGTGAAGGCGGAGCCGAACTTGTGGATACGGAGGGACTTGTCGGATGATGATGGCTCGATCTCTCTAGATGCGGAGATTATAAGTTAGTAGATAGATTAAGTAAACGGCAGACTGTTATCGAATTAGCTCACGTACACCCGCCGCTGCGCCTGCATGCGCTCATCGTAGTAGTCCTGGCCGTATCTCGAGCGGTGTGGATGGTTGAAGTTGGCCTGAGCTAGCGAGAAAAAGCCCTTTGTTTTCATTCAGTAAATTCGTATTCCTTGAGCATCTTTGACGGGAAATATACGGATGAGAAATGCTGGGAAAGACGAGCCCGTGCTGCCTGGTACCGGTCTAAGCAGAGCAAATACTGCTCGAGTAAATCGTCTAGCCTCGAGGCAAGAGCGTCACGATCGAGAGACGCGCCAGCATACTCCGGTATCTCGCGCTTAGTTGGTTCGGACATGTTCACAATACAAAGCTAATTGAACGGAGTTGGAGCGAAGCTCTAGGCGACAATGCAGCAAAGCTGTTGCTGCCGGCCCCCGGTCCGCAGCGATCAACATCTGTTTTCCGATTGGCCACCGGGGCTCGGCATTTTTCCGGCCGGCCAGTCGCAAAGCTCCACTCCCCGTGACCTTCAACCCGACATCTCCGCGCCTCTTTCCTCCTCTTTCCATCCGCCACCACCACCGCCCTCATCAATCTTCTTCCACCAAGTCCAATCTCTCCCCATTCCATCACCAACACGCTCTCCGCGACCCTTTACGCCACGAATAACAATGCCTCGCCAATCCCGCGGTTCTGCCTCCGGTGGCTCCCGCCGCCCCATGGCGCCTCCCGCGCGTCCGGCCGCTCCGCCGCCCCCGAAGACCGCCCCGATGCCCCCGCAGCAACGTCCGGCTTCCACAGCGGCTGCCCCGCCCGCAAACGCCCAACAGCAGCATCCGCCGGCTGCGGCGCCGCAGCAAGGACCCGGTCTGTTTGGGCAGATGGCTAGCACGGCTGCGTAAGTTTGAATAACTTCTCTTTTGAAGTCGATGGGTTCCGGTGCGCAGAAAGACGTGCCAGGTTGTCATAAGAGAAACATGTGGATGATGAGGGAAGTTTTAGCGAGACGTATATGTAGGATGACACGGGTGACGAGCGGGGAGATGGGAGCCTGGCTCAAGCAGTCTCCGTTTATGATTTCCTGCAAAAATATCTGCGAATTGTGGTTTCGAAGGAGATTACTAACATGCCCTTCGCCTCCTTAGTGGTGTCGCCGTCGGCTCCTCCATTGGCCACGCCATCGGCGGCTTCTTTGGCGGTGGCTCTAGCGCTCCGGCTGAGGCCCAGCAGCAAGAACAGCAGCCCGCTGCGCAGCAGAACCAGTACAGCTCGCGTGTCTGCGAGACGGACGTTAACAACTTCCGTCGTTGCCTAGACGAGAACAAGGGTGACATGACCATTTGCGGTTGGTATCTGGACCAGCTGGTACGTTCAAGGATATAACTGGTGGTGGGAACAGGAGGGTGCGCACCTGAATGGTTGCTAACCAACATTGCAGAAAGCATGCCAGGCTGCGGCCAGCCAATATTAAGCGGGTATTTACTTCGTCAACGTTCAATTCTTGGCCAAGGCATCATGGCGGCGAAGCCAGAAAATTAAGTCGGGGTTCTCTCTACCAGGTCTTGGAACTTGTAAATAATGCGTCTTCGGAGAAGGCATGAAAAAGAAGACTTATGTTGCATTGCCAAGGCGTCGAAGCATCGAACTGTTGTAAACTACGCCCATATATAGCGAACCGCTCGAATAAGAGGTATCTCAGCTCATCATCGTCGCTACGTATGCTGCCTCTCCTTGCAGCGGGAAAATTGCGTCCACATTCTAGTCATCTAAACATGCTCACAAAATGCAGTTCGCTTCTCCCATACAGGCAAGTCACTCCCATAGAATAAACATAGAATGTACGGGCTAACTGTATATACCAAGGCACTCCGTTCGAATCGGCATTCCTGACTGTATTTCACTAACAGGCTTAACACTGACAAAATCTAGATATGGGACGCCTGAGGTTCACTCTATCCCAACATGTGTTCATGCTTTATTTTACCATCTGCTGCAGTCGAATATGGTATTCTGTAAATATGGATAGTGTTCTCCTATTCAGGACTACAGCGCCAATGCAATTTCCCCTCGCGAAAGTCCTGGGCCATACTGGAATACGACAATATATGCCAACGTCGAGCTCGATCTACTTTCTAGGCTAGACCCATTGCAGCCACTAAATAAATCGCATCCGAATTCGCTACCCCTCGGATATCGGGTTCAGTCATGGTTCAGATGCCTAATTTGCGGTCGGAAATTTTGGGAGTCTTGTGTCGGAGCATGATCCTAAAGAGTCTGGACGGATTATCATTGTTGTTTGAGAGGTTTCAAACTATGCTCAACTACGCCCCGCGTGTAACCCGTGTCGCCGATCAAGTACCTTCTGCTCCCAACTAGTGTTTGCTTACTACTTCGCCGCCGTTGGCCCGTTTTCTGTGCCACAATTGGCGGCAATCGTTCATGCTGAGGTCCAAAAGTCGAAACGATTTTTTTCGGGCCTTTTGTTTGACCAGCAACGTCAAAGACTAGCGAACCACAACATATTTCTTGGGTAACACTGTGCTTGACGCTCTGTGCAACCAGCAAGACGCCGATCCCTTTTGGAACCGGTAGAAGCGAGACAGGCTGTCGTTGGAACCATTATATCTCGCGAGCCTCTTTAATATCCTTTTCCGGTCGTTAGTGTCAGGGACGAACAGGTCTCGAGTGGCTCAGCCTGCTTTACCTGAAAGATTGCAACTGACGTCCAAAACAAGATCTTTTCTAGCGAAGTCCAGCCGACGGTGGCCATCGTTGTGTTTGAAAGAATTTAACTAATTCCTGAGCGGTATTAAGCATTTTAGTGCCGCCGCACGTGGGTATTTCAGGCAGGAATATTGCTAATTTTGTGCACGAGCAGGGTCGTACTCTGTATCCCTCGGGCACCGGCATGAGCGCGCGAGTTTCAAGGGTAACTCTGGACTTAGGGAACCTCTTCTACAATAGTATTGAGAGATGCACTATTTTGTGTTTTCCATATATTGTCTCTGAGTAGGTTACTCCCTTGTTATGGTTATCTTAGCAGCTAAAGATACACAAGGGCTCTATTACGACCAGAAAGCCAGCGAGTAGTCCGTGCATTCCATTCCCAAGGTATTGGGACTTTGCGTTTGTTGGCATGCGCCCATGCCCATTCCCCAGTGCATCCTTGCATCACGGCATGCCAAAGAATGTTTCAGCCAGAGGCTGCGGTAGCAGTCTTGGCCGCATTTAGCCCAGTATAGCCCAGATGAACAAAGAAACAGTCGGCCTATATCGTCGCGAGCGGCATGTCAACGGCAAGTGTCTAGGACAATCGCATGGGGCGGGGCTTTCAGCTGACGCGGTGTGGTGAACAAAGAAATCACCACCACACGTTGGCCACAAGCCACCCTGCAAAGATGAATAATAGGCATAAAGGTGGCCAATTCATTGCCCCTGTCGTTGCTTAGATTGTTGTTTCTATTGAAGACGGGCGGCATCAATGAGACTTCAGGCGGGCAAGCGAAGTCCAAGGAGACGCTGCTATCTCACCGCTATTCTCTATCAGTCAGTCGGTAGGGCGACTGCATATAACACCGGTCGACTCATCATCATTAGCTTTGGTTCCCTTTTCGCCTCCCCCCCAAACAACTATGTCTGATAACGTCGTCTCAAAGGCCTCCACTTCGACGACAGGAACAGAGCTGAATGAAAAGGGCGCTAATACTCCTCGCAAGCCGTCGGCAGCGCTCTCCTACGGCAGCTCGGGCCCGTCGGCTGCCAGCATAACCCATCAAAGCCAGTCAAACGACAGCCCGACGTCCCGGGACTCACCCAGGTTTCGGGAGCTGCGGAAGAGGGCAACCTCTGTCACAAGCAAGGATGACGACGAAGAGACAGGGGCACCGGATGACTCTCCAGCCCACACTCGTGCTGGTTCAGGCGACTCCGCCTCTACGACAAACACAGCGGCTACTCACGTTTGTCTTTGCCAACCGGATCCCAAAATACCACGGCCAAGAAATGGTACGTTAGAAGAATATACATTGAGCATTCACTTTCTCTTTGCTAGCTTTCCTAAAAGGACCGCCTTTGTCCTTGCCACCGTAGTCATGATGCTGGCGTCCACTTACAACTCAAAGAACAAATGGCCAATTATTGACTACTATCTTTGAAGCTTTCATCCTATACCGACAACATCATCAAGGGTCAGTGGTTGCGAGGAACCTTGGAGTTCCAAATCCCGAGATCTCAAAGATCTTAGGCGAACAGTGGCGAAAGGAACCAGCGTCAGTGAAGAACGAGTGGAAAATGCTAGCAGAGGTATGTAAGAAGGGGCTAAACAAACGCCATCGTCCACAATCCCTGTTCAAGTCGAATGCTATTGCAGACTCCGAGCTAGGGCCACCACTTACATAGGACGTAATCAATAGGAAGAAAAGATTCGCCACCAACAACAATACCCAGAATATCGATACCAGCCTCGACGTCACGGTCGGAGAACGTCTGTCGATCCAAACGCTGGCAAAACTACCACCGTGGACAAATATCGTTGTAGCAAGTGTGGTGGCCGTAGCATAATTTCTGCAGCCGCGCCTCTATCATTAGCATTACAATCTCCTTCTTCGTACAGCCAGCAGGGGTCAGAGTCAACGCTTCTACCTCTGCCCACACCAACCACATCAGCATCGGCGTCGTCGAGTAGTCGTTTCTTGCCAATGCTGAACAACCTCTCCTTAGCTTCACCTCAGCTGAGGCGTCCTCATCCGCAGGACAATCCCCCACGCCATTCAAGTGCCGGGGGACTTCACATTGACACGTCTCGCGATGGCAGTATTGCGAGGCGCTACGACATTTGTGGCACTTCCCCTCCTCTTTCCTCGGAATTCAAACGCCGCCGCTTCAACAACTCGTCTCAAACCCCGGAATACATTTCAATCGGCAGGGCAAACTCGACGAGCATGGGTTCGCCCGCTTCACGGACAAACTTCACGGCTCCCCCAAACACTCCGCACCCTGCCGCGGCGACACAGCTCGCCCGGACGTCTTCGAGCTGGTCCGGGCCGCCGGGCCAGAGCAGTCCGCGGCGGAGCGAGTTGCCCGAGCGGTGGAGCCGTGGTAACAGCAGCGGAAGCAGCATGCCTCCGCCACCGACCCCACGACACAGCGTTTCCGGGCCCCGTGATGCCGGACTAACGCTACCACCACTACAGTCGGCCATCGCTCTTTCCGGCGCCAGCGAAAGCGACCGGCGCCACGGCGTCGAGATCATGATCATGAGCACGCAGCGGCTACCTAAGATCAAGCTCCTGGGACGCATCGCGCCGCCGTTCGCAACCGGAGGGCCGCTCGGCCCGTCGACGAAGAGCCAGACTCGAGGGTCTATCGTTGCCATCGAGGCGGATGATATGACCGCCGCGTACACCCTAACGTCGTGGCTCGAAGACTGGCTGAATCGCTCTGGCGAGTTCACCGCCAAGGTTGCCGAGGGACCTGAAGTTCCCGGCCAAGAGAAGGATGTTACCCTGGCTGATTATCTGGATGTCGTGAGGGATTGGCATAACCGGTCGAAAATTATGGTAGACTTTATCTTCCCTAAACCGAGTGAGGAGTCTCACGGGGAACCCCAGAAGCAAAGGGAAACTAGGAGATGTGAAAGGCGTGCTGATAGCCGCATGGACGTAGATTCCGGAAAGGAGAGTGAGAAAACGAGCGAGGACTCAGAACACAAGAAGAGAAAAGGAAGCGCGAGTATTGATCCACCTGCGTCAACTCCCCTACCAGTCGTTCTCATCCCATCTTACCAACTTCATGCGTCCGATGCATTTGCTTCCCGAATCCCCATTACAGACGAGTATTCACCTGCCGATCATTGGCAGTGGATCGCCACCTTGTGGCGCGGCGTCGTGGGTCCGGATGTGACGATTTACATCAAAGATGCTAACTCGGAAGAATTGGCTCGCGAGCGCGCCGTTGAAGTGAAGGAGGATTGCCGTTGCTTGGTTATTCGCAAGGAAAAAGTGACAGACAAATTTGATGACAAGACACTTCGGAGGGTAGGCTTTGAGTTAGGAGAGTGGGTAAGATCGGTTGGAATGGGAGCAAAAGACGGTTGAGCTGCTTTTACAGAGCGGATGCTAAAGGGCACTCTGGCTGTATATCTAGTTGCTTAGGTCACGCACTTGCCGTTCTATAACATTTCGTTTCCTAGCGACTGTTATTCAAGGTTGCTGTTTTGTCTACATCACAGCGCGGAGAGAGCGTCTCAGAGCGCTTATTCACTTGATCAAATGGCACTGTGAATGAGAACTGCCTTCCCTCTGTTTACGCTAACGTGTGACAGCCTTTTAAAGAATGCCATTGGCCACCATGCGCTTAAAGCACTTCTCATAAGCCTCGTGGACCTCTGGGATTTCGTGACCAAATTCTTTCATCTTGGCCACCAACTTCCCAGCATCGAGCTCACAGTTGCTCCGACCAGCCTTCAGAATCATACTCTGCTCTTCGATTCTGAAATTCTTCCATTGAAAGTCTGGACGAACAATGTTCTTGAACATGGTCAGGATTTCATTGTGCGAAATCGCGCCTGGATTCGTGAAGTTGTAGACTCCCGTCTCCTTATTCTCGGCGAGCAAAATGGAGGCGGGAAGGAGATCCTGTAGGATAGACTGCGAGTTTAAGACGTCGACGACGCGGTCGTAGCCGATAATCTTGGTGACGAAGGAACGGGGATGGAGATCGTCGGAAACGGGCATGCGCACGCGAAGGATAAGACAATTATCATAGGGCTTCATCAACTATTGCAAACGTTAGTTTTGAGGTCTAAACAATTTATGTAAAAGGGGACTTACTTCTTCAACTCGAGACTTGGTGAAGGAGTAAAAAGAACCGTCGAAGTTTGCCTTGTCAGTCTCCAAGAAGGGGCTTCCGCCAACCTTGTGCTCTTCGCTGTACTGATAGATGCCTGTTGCGATCAGTAATTGTTCGGGATTTCCCGGCCTCCAGCTCATTGGAGGTCTTACATCCAGTAGCAAACACAGTGATATGAACCCCAGCAAGATAGCAACAATCGGTCAAATTGAGAGCTCCAATGGCATTGCTTCGAATGGTCGCCTCCTTGTTATCCTCACACCAGTCAACGTTGGGGCGACCGGTGCAACCGGCGCAGTTGAAGACGTGAGTTGGTTTGATGCGATCGAGCTCGGCAACAACCGCCTGGCGATTTTCCATGCGGACCGTGGTAGTGAAGACCGCCTTACCCTGCTCGAACAGAAGTTCTCGCAAAAGGCCGGCGATCCAACCATCGCCTCCCCAGATAAGGTAGACGGGTTGTTCCTTGCAAATTGGCCCTGGAGACATGGCTGCTGAATAGGGCAGAGATTCACTTTTTCCCGATCTCAGGGGATGTTTGCCTGGAGAAATACCCGGGCTTGAGAACTTATCATCCGTTAGTCATCTTGCTTTTCAGTTTTTTAATTGCTTTTCTCTTGCCGTTCTTTGTCCCACTTAAGTTACAACCTAGCGCAAGTCTGTGCCACATTCCATGTAACGCTGATCGCGACACAACTGACTGGTATCAACTCTTTCTCCACTTGAAAATTTCGGCAGAAATCCACCACCTCGGGCCTCAGGATCATAACTTGCAATCTGTCTACTAGGCATGATACGCCTCGTATGTCCACTGCATCGAAGAATTGTGCTAGAACAAGTCATTTCTCATGTTCTTAAATGTGTCAAGATATAAGAGGCATGTATTCAGTCCATGGTCTCTAGCCCGAACATTATCATTACTGAACTGAAAGTATTTTTCATGAGCAGCATAGAACATGTGCTTTGAATTGAAAGTGAGGCGACCCTAGGTAACTACTAAAATACTCTACCCAAAATCTCACTCCACCGCAGCACAAATCTATTTTGAGACCTGAGCACGTATGATTGTGCCTGAGCAATGAGTAAGTAGCTTTGAGCTAGTCCTAAGCTGTAGCTGCGCTATAGCGAGCCACATTGTGCCCCGCTAAACTTACCCTGAGCCGGCCCTGGGTCAGAATTAAGGGACCGAATCTAGACCTATTTTCCTGCAAGGATAGCTCAGATTTGTGCGCGTTATACAACCAGGCCCAGTGATTTGGCGCCATCCGGTAGCTCGAGACTACAAAAGTCAATAAGCGGTCGTCCAACTTTCGTTCGAGGGTAATCCGCATGCTCGGTCGGTGGTTTTGAAGACACCTGGAGAGACGACCTGCGCTCGCCTCGCGACCTTACTCGGGTCTCTTCGCTCGCTCTTTTAGGGCTTCTTCGACTTCCTCTAAGGAGGAGCATATAGTATGATAGCAGCATAGCAACAGAAAATCGAACCTTCTCAATATCGCTAGAGGCCTCATATAAACGTCGCTCCTACAGCCGAGGAGTTTATCCTTTCCCTAATTTATTATAAAATAAAGATTTATGCATAGCGTCCTTGATATACGATTAGCTATGGATAGCATAAAGGTAGCGCGAAGGTAGGTCTCTATATCCCGCCGTGTACGGAAGCGGCTAATTAGCTAATTTTACCTTAGTTTTACATTTTCGGCCCATTATTCATGGGGATGTGGCGCCGGATCTTATTAGCTTGTGATTTGGCCCGTGATGCTCCACGCCAGCCTTGGCACGACTACGACTGCGCACGAGCACGACCCTGTCGCGCCCTCTTCTTTCCCCCATGCCGTAATGAAGAGTGCTGGCGACTCGTGGGGGCCGCATGTCCGGATCCTAGTTCTCCTACGCGCACAAGCGCAAGTGTTCAAATGACCTGTCACTGCCACCTTCTATCAGATTCCAGTGGAAATCTAGAATGGGTAGGCCAAGTCCATTGACATTGGAAAAATGGTGCTATCTGAGGCTGCATAAATACACTTGTAGAATCCCTGTCAGGGTTTGGCGAACTAGGCCCAAATAGACCACCTAATATTCTGACACCTTCCTCGAATAGGCACCGGCCTGACCTAGAAGAGTTGAAGTGAAGAGCCCTGCGAGCTGCTAGGATCTCGTCCAACTCACACCAGACACGCCGTCGACCGTTCACTCGACGGGCTCGAGAAGGTCGAGAAGGTCGGGAGGATCTTCAGCGCCGTCACAACTATCCGAAGGTGCCTGCCGACGAGTTTCTTGCCCGTTCATCGCAAATCTTGGCCATTATACGGAACTTCGCGAGACAATATGGCCCAAATATCAATGACCTGCAAGGCGTAAGTATTGTCTTCCTCTTATATGGGAAATGCCAATTCATTTTTAGCACCACATGCCCCTACATCCTCAGATGAGTCAAAGCGAAATAAGCTCTCAGCTGCCGTCTCGAAGCGGAGCTCGCTCGCTCAGGTCTCGACCCGACGATCACAGTTACGAGCAACGTCTTGTTGATTTTGTTATCTTTCTTGTTAAATACGGATTCCCCGATGGCAGAGAACCGCCCAAGCCAGACAACGTAGGTGAGATCCGTGGGCGACTTAAAAACAAGCGCCCGTCTCCGCCAAACCTTCGTGACATATTCAAGTCCATCAATCCAGCAAAGGCGCGAGTCTCTAATGCACATCAACTTGTAGCATCTGTTATCCTATTCCTAGAAGATGGCGAGTGTCATTCAAAAGGGTTTTGTTCTCCAGTCTCAACCCTTTGACAGATGGCAGTTGAGTTTCTATGATGACGAACAAGTCCGGGCTTATGGCCCTCCTCATCAGGCTTGCGAAATGGGAAAGACATTAGGTGCATTTGGAGTCAACCAGAAAATGTTCCCTGTCGTCTGCCAGGTCAAAGACTGCCAGATAATAGCAGAGTTATCCGAAATCCAATGTGCGATAAGATTATTTAGACTCCTGTGCCTCGGATCTATCCTATCTGAAAGAGTGAAGCCTAGAAACATCAAAATTAACTGGAAGAGCGTTGTGACGTGCCAGGGCTGACTCTTTCTATTCACCCGGATGACGCCGTTGCTGAATTATATCCAAGAGCGTTGCATATTTGATTGACTATGTGATTGTTAGTTCAGCCTTTGGCACCCAATAAGGTTTTATATGAAAGTTTACACTTCTATAACTCGCATTTACTAGGTGCATGATCAGACCTAGAGTAGTGGATGCAAGCGTAAAGCAGTTACCGAAATTGCATTTTGCGAATTCATCTATCGTGAGATGTTTGGGTATAGCTCTGAGGCTGTTCTTATTTTTGCTGATCAGGTATGTAGAACTGATCGCACCTGGGAGATCTTAGCCTTTCTCTGTCACTACGAACATATATTAGTGAACTCACTTATGAAGTCCTGAGTTCGATTTCTTCACAAATAGGACCGTTGAGGTAATAGAATCCAACAAGCAAGGTCTAGGACTGCTTTGAAAGTAATATATATGTTATTAACAGACGTGTATACACCAAATAGTATCTTCGCATTCTCTCAGGTCCATACTATAGTAAAGGCGTTCCAAACCCCCTGTACACTTTCTTTGTAAGGTGTATCATCGTCATCGGTGCCAAAAATGCTGTATGATACTGTTTTTAAGAACTGGGGCAGCGATTTGAGGCTATATGCAAACGCGCCCGGTCGTTTCTACCCTTTTACGGAACCGCATTGGCGACATTATAGTGGAGCGTAGTATGAACTTACGCCCCCCAAAAACTTCAGCATTCTACCATAGTTCTCCTTAGTTGCTAGCTGAAGTCCCTTGTTTTCTTTCCAGCCATTATAGTCCGAAGATCTAGAGCACATGCCCTCTCTTCTGCTCGATAAAGTATTATCGATAGCTGCTATCATCATTGCCAGATTGATCAGGAAAGCAGGATCTAACCGAAGAAGACCATACGAAGAGTGATAACAGATATAGCAAAAGCTAGAGAGGAGACAAACGGGTAGCGTCCTGACGTGGTGGAGTTGATGATGTTTCTAGCGTCGGTGGAAAGTAATAGAGGTGAAGCGGGGACGTTGGTACATATATCGATGGGGGATTCGCTAAAACTTCCTAACAAGCATCATGAGCCTACATTCCATGACCGCCATGATCGTTTGGAAGGGCGTGTGCAGTTCACGCCGTAAGGATCCTATAGTTTTTCGTGGATGGTACAGTTTTGGAACATAGGTCCCAATACATGACCTTGGAACAGGTCGCGTAGAGTTGGCCAAACTCATGAATTACTGCGAAGATAATTATATGGAAAGCAACTAACAGGAATGTCCTAAAAATGAACCCTGAGCATATCCCTGCCACAAAAGCCACCTCAAGCTGCCGCCTTCTGAAGTTGTGCAGCCTTACTTCGAGTGTTGTGATTGCAGGTGCGCCCTTAAAATCTGGCGTTCACAGCTTTCAGCCAATTCTATTGGTAGTGACATTTGGTCAGACATTACAATTAAATTTGCTCTTCTATATCCACAATCTACATGCCGCGCTCAAGAACCTTTATCACTGCTGCGTACCTCTGGTAATGTTGTTACCTATACATTCTAAACGTTTTCAGCAATCGTCTTGACTTCATCGGTCCATGCCTCGTCTAGACTACTCCTCGCCCCGGAACTAGGTGCAGAGGAGCACTCTCCACCAGGGCTGCTCTGTTCCTTTGCCGCAGAAGGAAATGCCGCGAAAATATGCTCAATGTTACCCCACCACACATCGCCATATTTGCGATACCAGTCAACCGTCATTCTGAGGCCCTCGTCGAAGCCCGTCTTCTGTGTCCATCCTAGCCGTTTCAGCTTGGACCCATCGACAGCGTAGCGACGGTCGTTGAATGGTCTGTCGCACCCGTGCTCCACATGGGCGTAGACATCTTTCTCAGTCGTGTTGGTATGTCCAAAGACACCTATCAATTTGGCACACAGCGTTAAGTTGGAGATCTCGTCCCGCGAACCAATGTTGTAGATTTCGCCGATGGAGCCGCGGTGCAGGATGGTGTCGAATGCGTCAACAGCGTCGCTCGCATACAGGTAGTGACGCGTATGCTTGCCGTCCCCATGAAGGAGGAGCTTCTGGTTGCGATGGAGCAAGCAAGCAAATTTAGGGATCACCTCTACGTTAGAGCACTTCGTTATTATAACGGTCCTCAGAGCTGCAACTACACCAAGAAGGATTGTACAACAAAAATAAGTAAGAACTTACTCTCAGGATACTGATGCGGGCCATAGACGTTGTTGCTGCGGACAATGATCGCAGGAACTTTGAAACTCCTGGAATATGCGTTGACCATCATCTCAGCCGCCGCTTTGCTAGCGGCATATGGGTTCGTAGGAGCCAGGATGCTCTTCTCAAGCAAGCCGGTATCGTCAGCTGCCACTTCGCCGTAGACCTCATCCGTGGAAACGTGTATAAAACGGCCAATACCAAACTCCCGTGCACATTCAAGAAGCACATGAGTTCCAAGAACGTTTGTTTCTGTAAATTCGTACGAATTACCGAAGCTCAGATCGACGTGGGACTGTGCAGCGAAGTGGAAAATGGTATCGATGTGGTGGTGCGCTAGACAACGGCCCACATCGGTGGGATTGGTGATGTCGCCGGAAACGAATTTAAAGTTCGCATAGGAATTCAGCGCACCAACATTTGACAGAGATGCGCAGTATTCAAGCTTGTCGAAGCACACAATGTTGTAGGTTTCTTTGTAGGAGGTCACCAAATGGCGGGCAATCCAAGACGCGCTGTGGTAGGACTTAATACACGGTGCTAGTTAGGTGTAGTATTCATGGTACGCACATGAAGCCAGCGCCTCCCGTGATCATGATACTTTTGACCTCAGGGAGAGGCCTGAACTTTGTCGTGCCTCTAAGCACGGGCGCGTCTCTCCATATCCCATTGCCGTTGAAGAATTCGGTGCTTAACCCGGGTTGACCTTCTCGACATATTGACGTCAGTAATCAACTCGGAACTCACACTAGATATGTATTTACCATTGGGTGCTGGTCCTACTGGCACGAAGGATGGCATGGTGAGATTGCGCAATATATCTTGTAGAAACACCAGTTGAACAACACAAGGAAGGACTTTGATTCAGATGTCATTGGAATTTTACAGCACGCAGTCTAAGAGCTTCAAGAGACACTGCAATGAAACAGAAATGTCACTTACTGATAAGAAGCACAGTCCAACCAAACAAACTCGCTTAAGAATACACTGTTTGATTTGGACGCTTCTTCGCGGACCTGATAACCCTTGCTTGCAGTAGCGGTATCCGTCATATGCAAGGAGTTTGCCCTTGGGTACCTAAGCGTCACCTTCTGAAATGGGACGTCGCTGGAATTTCTCGCCTTCCAGGACGATCCTAAGTTGAAGGGGCCGGTGAAGCCTAGACAGATTGGCCATCCCAGTCCAGAATCTTAAAAGACGGCGAGCCTTGGAGTTGTTCACTTATTTACGATGGCCCTCAATCAGCTGGAAAGCTGCAGCCTGCAAGTTACACAAATCGTTTTGCTTGCCCAACAGCAGGCATTATCTCCACTCACTGTAGTAGCTGGCGGAAAGTTTTCCGATTCTACCCGACGCAACAGGTCGTGGCTTGCTCCTCTATCATTTGTGGTAGTTCCACCACAAGGGAGTACGGTTGCGTTGTCCATCTAACACCATCTAGCGCTCAACATAATTCTATTCTTGTTACGCACGAAGGCGGTCGTGCTACTCAAGAGGTGGTCCTGCTTCCCGGTCTCCGCTACACTAACGAGTCTCCCTAAGGCCTATCGGTCAATGGCTTGGTGATGATCCGTCACCTCGTACATATAGGAAATCTCGGCTTTACACACATGCTGGAAATTATGTCTCTCTTAAGTCAGCGAATACCAAGCGTACTCCGAGCCAGGGTGCTTGCACGGATCTAATGGCTCCTGATTTGTCAAATAGATAATACAAGTACTTTCACCCGCCTTGCAATTCCGACTGTGAATGTTGGCAAGGGTCGGAAATGGATACACAGGGCTTTGTGTGCTCACTACCGACACTATCTCAATCGCGCTCTCGAGTACAACAGTGTCAGCGCTCCCTGAACGGCACTTTCTAGATGGGCGGCCATAGAAGCCTCTAAGCATAACATCACAATGCCATGCCTAGTGCACTTGGGCTACAGGAACGCCACGAGAATGACATGTCAGATATACCACGGTCGAGTAACAGTTGGCCGACCGACTTGGTGCTCCGTGACCATATCTGAGGCTCAGGGAAGTGCCCAAGGGCCTCACACTAGCTAGGCATGCGGAGTATGTAAAGCAGAACGAAGGGTTTGGGACCATTTTCCGGGAATCGGGCGATCAGATATGGTAAAACGTTTATATAGTCAATAGAAATGATAGTTTAAATAAGGGGGGCAATTTTTAATGAGCTTGAAATTGCCATCTCCTTGATTAGAGTGTAATAATAATATCTTCGCGTTGCATGAAGTTATAGTGATCTGAACCTTGAAATCACAGAAGGACTTAGTTTGACCTAGACTGGAAGGGAGCTTGGATTAGTTGCCTCGGTCGCTGCATCCCTTGGACATGCGAGCGCTTGTCCATCCTAGGGCCCATCATGCGGCTCAAATGTAGTGACATCCGCTTCTGCCTTCATTTTCCCATGCAGCTTCCATCTATGGGTACCTGCATAAGTGGGTGCCATCCAACGCAGCGCGCACAGCAACAAGACGTGCCTTCCAGGGGAATTTACGCGAAGACGCCCCTTTCAAGACTTGGCGATTCCCGAAAAGTTCGCATGCTCGACATCTAGCCTAATGCTACAGCAAATTACGTCGCAAGATGTCCACCAACGTGGCCAGTCTGGCCTTGCGCCGCAGATGGCTAGGCAACTTTTCGGTACCCACGTCTTGAGGTTCATGACGTCAAAGTTGCTACCGCTGCGGACAATTGATTTCCTTGAAACTAGAACACAATGTGGAAAAAATTGATGGGGAAAGAACAGCACAGAACAGAAACTAATTTCAAGGAAGAATGTTTCGAGTCTACAAAGTATGAAACTGAACGAAGGCGGGATATAGGGCGAGGGAATATTCCGCAGCAGTTAAGACGACTCACAGAAGGTTAGACAAGACCACTATTGAAAACAAATCCCGGCTTCACACGCCACGGAAGGAGAAGCGGAAGGACCTGCGTCTCTGTTCATGACTCGATGCTAGTGATGATAGGTGTGTGAAGTAATTCGAGCACTGTGTCCTAGGCGGAAAGCACACGGGTGTGTGGGAAACGATGAAGCACTGAAAGGAAATATTCAAGTGGAGTCCTAAGGCTAGGATTACCTACTTAACAAGCACCTGTATAGAAGGCGTCCGATCAGTTGTGTCAGGAGAAAACCGAGATAATTGTACGTCGGACATGTCTTGGGACGTGGTCAGGTGCAGGGTGAGCTTGGCCTGACGCGACCGCGGAGGGGATCCGCATCCGGTAATTGTCCGAAGTGCTATTTCTAAAGTCGAACGTCGGGCTGAAGGCCAATCACCCGGCCGCGTCGCGAAAGCCGGAGGATTCGGCATGAGTTACATATCGGATGAAAGGCGCTTATCGCGGCACGCTTGTCCTGTCGTCGGACGTGCGATCGAACAGGCTGTTGTGGGGTTTTCTGGGAGGTCTGCGCTGATGCTGGCGGATGGCGGCGGAAGAGAAAATGGGAAAGTCACGGGGCATCCGACACGAAAAAGTCGAAGGGCTCCACGTGACTCGTGGCGCCGTCTCGGACCGGCCATCCCCCGGACTGCGGGGGCCAAGGCCGGCAGGGTCCGAGGGGTCCTTGGATGCTCCGCTATCACATGCAAGAGCCGAGCCTTGCCTCCGGCCTTGTTCACGAGCCGCCGATGGCCGCCGGCATTGTCGAGTCGCCGCATCCATCCTCGTGGTCCCCCCGTCCCTAGTTTTGCGCCAGCGTTCGGCCCCTTCAGGCCCGCGCCTCCTCGTCCACCAACCATGGCCGAATACGGCTGAGCAGTGAATCCTCGCGCCTCCCTCCTCCACTTCACCTTCATCCCGCTGCGCCTGCGCCCCACGCCTTGAACGTATGGCGTCATCGAGCTCTCCATGCGATTCCTCTGTTCTGCAAAGGCTTCTTTCCCCTGGCACTTACTCTAACACTCTCTTCTTTACGGCCGTTTCGTAGCGTAGCTTGTTCCGACCATGATTGGTGAGGAGACATCATCCGAGCATATGAAAACTAGACATTCCTATACTGACGGCTGTATCCAGACCACGTCCTCGGCCGGCCGTCGGTCAAGTTCCGCAAGATCCAGGTCTTTGCTGTTGTCTCATTCTGGTCGTTCTACCTCTACAAGTGAGCAAAACCTACGCAGAAAACTCTTGTTTCTTACCATCCTATCACTACCAACGGGCTAACCATTCCATGGCACATCATGCAGAGGCGACCGCCACGGCCCACCCCTTCTCCGCCGCGTCTCCTCCCTCCTTACTCCGCGCCTTACCGCCTGGCAGACACTTGTCATTACTATCCTGTGGCTGTATATCGCGCGCAACTTTGGCAAGCTGGTCGGGCTTGAGTGCCCGGAGCCGCTCGCGAACCTGTACTCGCGGTCCTACTTCCGTGCCACGTGGATCACGACGGCGCTGGACGCGGGCTTCTGGTCGGCCATGTCGATCCGGCGCCGCTGGGCTCGCGAGCTCGCGTCCGTCGTCTTCTCGCTCTATTATCTCGTGTGCGCCGAGCAGGCCGACGACAAGGTGCGCAAGGTTCGTGGCTGCCTGACGGTCGACCACCTTCGTGTGAGCTGGAACAAGGGAACCTCGCCTATAATCTCCAGTTTTGCCGCCCTGCTGCGCCCACGCTTCATGCGATACAGCCCGCGTGCTATCCGGATCCCGCGACCGCGTGCATCGGCGTATAAGGAACCTGTGCATGCGTGGCTATACTTCGATGGGCCGGTTTCAGCGCTCAAGAGCATGGACAAAGTCGTTCTCGACATCCCCGGCGGCGGCTTCGTCGCCATGACGCCGCGTAACCATGACGACAAGCTGCTCGCATGGGCCGGCCGGACGGGGTTGCCCGTGCTCAGCCTTGATTATCGCAAGGCGCCTGAGTACCCGTATCCGTACGCGCTTAACGAGTGCTATGACGTGTACCATACCATCGTTGCGACGCGGGGGCGGTGCATCGGCTTTTCGGGCGCGACTGTGCCTCGCATTGTTGTGAGCGGGGACAGCGCGGGAGGGAACCTAGCGGTGGGGATGACGCTCATGGTATTGGAGTCTGGGAGCACCGATACACGGCGCTGGCATGGCGAGAAGCCGCTGCCGCCGCCAGAGGGCCTTGTGCTGATATACCCGGCGCTGGACATGAACATTGGAAGCTGGATGACTGATGAGCAGATGGCGCTGATACGGGACAGAAGGGACAGGAAAGTGAATGAAGGGGTGTTGCGGAGGAAGAGTGACGACTACAGGAAGTTGACTCCTAGCACACCGCATCACTCGGACGACGAGGACGAGGACGAGGACAAGGTAGAAGGGCTTAGTGGGAAGCTCTCCAAGGTAGATGGGTCGGCTATCGCGAGTTCCCCTACTGCAATTCATATCTCTGCGGCGCACACAATCGACTCTTCAGCAACTACGGCCGCCGTTTCGGCTGAGGGAGGTGCAAGCAAGTCCCAGACCATTCCCTCCCCCACCGCCGCCGTCGCACAACAGACGTCCCAAACCACCAAGCCGCAGCAGCTCAGGACGCGCCTCGCCATGTCGAGCATGATATCTTACTTTAATGACCGCATCCTGACACCCGAGATGATGCGCGCCATGATTATCCTGTACGTGGGACCTCATCATCGGCCCGACTTCTCGACCGACTACTTGCTCTCACCGCTCCTCGCTCCCGAGGGGCTGCTCGCGCGCTTCCCCAAGCTGCACCTGCTCACGGGCGAGCGCGACCCGCTCGTGGACGACACGGTCATCTTCGCGGGCCGCGTGCGGCAAGCCAAGCGGGCGGCATGGCAAGAGCGGCGCGACCTGGGCCTGCCGCCCGGCGGGGCCGACAAGGGCAAGAGCTGGTTCGATGAGCGCGACCACGTCGAGGTGGTGCTCGTGCCGGGAATCAGCCACGGCTTCCTCCAGTTCGTGTCCGTCTTCCCCGAGGGCTGGAAGTACATCTTCCGCTGCGCGCGCTGGCTGCGCGAGCTCTTCGATGGCGTCGACGACCCCGGCGAGCCGCTGCTCCAGACGCCGGCTGCCGGCACGGCCTCGGCCGCGGCCTCGGCGGCGCAGACGCCGTGGGCGGAGGCCGTGGGCGGCGCCACTGCTACCACTGCTGCGACGCCCGACGGCGGCGCGGGTACGCAGGATGCGGAGGAGGCCGGTGGCCTAGCGAGACCCCACACGCCGGCCCAGCGACAGCGCCATCATCGCCGCATTCCGACCGAGTCGAGCATCGACGAGGACAAGCCGCTCGAGATGACGGTGCTGCGCGGGTCGCGCGACAAGGCGCGGCGACGCGGGAGCGGGAGCGGGAGCGGACGCGGGAACGCTGGGAGCGGCGGTGGTGCGGACGGCGCGGTGGCCGTGAATGGGGTGCCGGTCGCGAGGGGCAAGAGGGTGCGGAGAGGTGCAGCAGCGGGTAGTGGGGTGGGAAAGGGGGCGTCGAAAGGGGAGAGGAGGAATAGGAGGAAGAGTTTGGTGAGTTTGGCGAGCGAGGAGGATCTGTTGGGACGGAGGATGAGGGGGTTGACTGGGGGCTTGATGGGTGGTGGGACTGGAGATGGGATGAAGACGCCTTGAAGAGCGCGTGAAGGCGGTGGGTGTTTGGTATGGGAGATGAGATATGTGAAATGCGGAAGATATCCAGGTGCAGGCACGACGAGGTTGAGATTGGACATACGGTACGGATGATGGGCATTGGGTAGTATATAGGGCCTTAGACTCGGACCTTGCATTGGATGAGCGCGGAACATCTTGCGTCGTCCATCGCATGGGGGCATCGGGAAGGTATACTCGAAGCATTTTGTAGTTTGTTCCTAATGTACCGTAGAAGTGTAGAATTCGGAATATAGCAACTCAGGTCAGGCCATTATAAGAATGTACCTACGAGCATGTATTCGAGCAGCAGCCGCGGCATCAGCTCTGCCCGCTGACCAGGAAGCGGCAATAGCAGCGGTGAAGCTGGGCGATCTGCAGAGAGGCACAGGGGTTCGCTCACACGCTACCCCGCGCATCCCACGCCAGCCCAGAGCACAAGCCCACCATTGCCCCTCACTCGCGAAGCAATTCGTTACGGCTTCCCATCGAGTCAGAGGAATCGATTGATTGACTGCGGACAAGAGCTTTACCTCAGCTGGAGAACAGTTTATCCCAGCTCTTCGAGCCATTACCGCTGCCCTCCGATCAATCCACTTGCCAATTGCGTTTCTCCCTCCAACAGCTTCACATACATCCACAGCCAGGGTCAGATCCTCTCTCGCGAAACGGCACCAAGATGGCGACGCACTCGCATGGCGGCGGCGTCTCGCACTCGCACGCCAACGGCGCGGACCACGGGCACTCGCACGAGATCCTCGAGGGGCCCGGGTCGTTCCTGGGCAGGGAGATGCCTATCATGGAGGGGAGGGACTTCAAGCAGCGGGCCTTTACAGTCGGGATAGGCGGGTACGTTCTCTCATAATGTTCTTCGTACCGGGGCATAGGCAGCGCGGCTATACTTGAGAACCCCGTTCAACCTCTCCCTCCCATATACCGTGTTCCCCCCAATCCAGCTTCTTCCGTGGAAAAGATCGCGCCGCTCCGTTCTCCCCCTCGTTCCAACTTCGCGCTCGTCGCCGCGGCTAACTCCCTCCCCCTCCGCCCCCCCCTCGCAGCCCCGTCGGCTCCGGCAAGACGGCGCTCATGCTGGCGCTCTGCCGCGCCCTGCGCGACCGGTACTCGGTGGCGGCGGTGACGAACGACATCTTCACGCGGGAGGACTGCGAGTTCCTGACGGCGCAGGCGGCGCTGCCGGCGGAGCGGATCCGGGCGATCGAGACGGGGGGCTGCCCGCACGCGGCGGTGCGCGAGGACGTGTCGGCCAACCTGGCCGCGCTCGAGGACCTGCACCGCGCCCACGCCGCCCAGCTGCTGCTCATCGAGAGCGGCGGCGACAACCTGGCCGCCAACTACAGCCGCGAGCTCGCCGACTTCATCGTCTACGTCATCGACGTGAGCGGCGGCGACAAGATTCCCAGGAAGGGCGGGCCCGGCATCACCCAGAGCGATTTGCTGGTCGTGAATAAGACGGACTTGGCCGAGATTGTGGGGGCGGATTTGGGGGTTATGGATAGGGATGCGAGGAAGATGAGGTGAGCGGATCACGTTTCCCAGGAGTCGTGGTTTTGCAAAGAGCTGTTCTTCTTCTTCTTTTTTTTTTTTTTTTTTTTTTTTTTTTTTTTTTTTTTTTTTTGAGGCTTCACATTTTGTGTTTTTGCGTTTATAACTCTCACCACTTGGACAGTTCTTTCTTACTCATAGAGTGCTTGTTTTTTTTTTTTTTGAGGGGGAAGTGATCAAGAAGCTACTGACACCGACCTAGGGAGGGAGGGCCCACCATTTTCGCCCAGGTGAAAAATGGAAAGAATGTAAACCACATTGTCGACCTGATACTGAGCGCCTGGAAGGCGAGCGGAGCGAGTCATCCGAACTAGCGTTACACTGTACAAGTGTCGGGTTTTTGACTATCCCTTCATCTGGACGGTAGTGGTTGGGCTTCAAGGCTGGATTGTAACCTCCAGACCGCTACGGTCGGTTCGTCATTGTCCACACTAGCTAAGCTGTTATGGGGTCGGATGATGAATAAAAGGGGCCTATGAATCATGATGGCTGGAGTGTATTGTATGTACTGCAGATTGACTGTCTATATCCCAACTTGAAAGTAATGGGCAGGTGGTTTTAAAGCCTGCCTGATCACATGAAGTGAGGTAGAGCGCGGATCTCCATAGGTTCACTACGACCATGCTCCACTTCACGATTGCTCCCTAGGACGGGAAAGTTCTCGCCCATTCTGGGAGTACCTAACGTTGCGTAGAGCCTGACTGATGCGTTAGAGGCAGGATGACAGTAGCGAAGTGCCCACCCACTATCTGGACGCAGGAGAGATGAAGTCAAAACCGTTTCTATCAAGAAGCCTGGCCTGTTTCTCTGCCGCAGAGAGAACAACAGCGGCGCCAAGGCCTGGAAGACACTGGAGAGCCTACCCCAAGAAAGCCTGGAACGCTACCAGCTCAACGACCGCAGAACGCCCCTTACGGCAAGTGCTGGCGGCCAGACAGGGCTGGCGGATTCCGGAACGGGGAGGAATGGAGCGGGTCGAGCATCAACCCTGGCCCGCTAGTTCTGCGCAACCACGGAATGCTCTCTTGGCGTGTTGATTCATCAAGCGCCAAGATGCTTGGGCGGAATTGTGCGATCACGAATGGAGCCAGCGGTGACTAGCACGTAGAACGGCAGGCCGCGTAACGCGGCTGAGATAAGGGAACCTAAGCAACTGACCCATGCCGAGAAGGCGGGAGATTTTAGAGAAAGGCACGGAAAGAGGGAACAGTGGAATGAATGGTCCATGGGGGGGAAACGCAAGGAATTGTCGCGGATGCTTCAGAGCCTCATTCCCCCCCCCAATCGGGAGACCTCCCTGGAAGCAGGCCGTTGGACCCTTGACTGCACCCATCAGGCGTCCGACGCGAAGCTCCGTAGTAGGATCTAGACTTCCCGTATCGGGGATCTGGTTTCAAAAGGGCATACGATAGGGTGCGGCAATATAAAATCCAGGAAACCGAGGACAAGAACCTTCTCAACGTACCGGGCAACAAACGGTAATTGTGGAGACTTCCCAAGGGCCAAGATGCCACGCGTGTGCATGTGTAGGTAGTGTGCGAGATAACTCACGTCTCGCCCGGATTTTCCCTTAGGCCCAGCCCGGCCCACAGTGCCACCGAGACACGTAGGTAGGAGCGTACGGTACGTCGGCGCCCAGAAATGGGGAAATTGGCAGGCCAGAGCGAAGAAAAAGCCCAGAAAGAAACCCAAAAAAAAAAAAAAAACCAAAAAAATAGCCCCAAGCGCTTGCGAGCCCGTACCACTCGAAGGTAGTGCCGAGCCTCGGCGGTGGGTCCCCGTGCCACACGGCTGCGCGGTGGGCGGATGTACTGTACATAGTCGTACCACAAAGGCGCGGAGGACCAAGGAAGCCTCCGCGACGCCAAACCTTCCGCTGGCTCGGCGGGCATGCGTGGGGCCTTGAGATTGGAAACTGCCCGGGGGGCTGGGCGCGTTGTACGCCCGTAGTATGTGTAGGTACAGACTGGATTTCCAGTTGCGGGCGCCGAGCCGCCGGCCAACGGAGCGATCCACGCCGGCTCGCCTGCTCTCCCGAGGCCAAGACGGCGCGGGCCTTGGAAGGCCATGGGAGATGGAGATGGCGTAGAGGTCGGACTGTGCATAGGGAGCGTGCGGCGCCAATCAGCGACGAGCCGCAACCAAGTCCGCGGGGGCGAGAAGGCGGATCCCATTGGGCGAGAGGGCGGGGCGGTCCTGCAGGTGCGACGTGCCGCGCGAGCTGCGGGCTCGAAGTTCCGTCGGGGCCGGAAAGACGCAATGGGAGTTCGCAACAGCACGTCCGGCATGTACTCCGCACAGGTGTATGGAGGTGTGTAGGTATGTGCATGCCTACGGAGCACTCGGTAGCACGGACATACATGGCTGTTGGGGCGCACGCTGGCAAACTGGCAGTGGAAAGGCGGCGCTGGGGCCGAGGAGCTCCCGGCCTTGTCGCCTTGGCTTGGCGCGCGACCTGAACAGGGCCAAGACCTGGCATCTCCGGCGCCGGCTCCGTCCCGCCTTTCTTGGCTGCCGGCGCCGCTGCATCGCCATCCAGCGTCCCAAGCCGCCGCGCCCAGCCGCAAGGGAGCCCTTCATCTACAGAGCGAGGTACACATGCCCACGCCCGGCCGCGAGACGAAGGAATTGCCAGGGCTGGCCAAGGCCGTCCCCGCCCGCGCGAGCCCGGCGGCGCTGGCGCCCCTCCCGCCCCGCCAGCTGCCTGCGGTCGTCGTCGCTCGCTGCCCCCGGGGGACACATACGAGATGGAAACGCAAGCCGCGCACCGCCGGTCGGCGGACCCGGCGGAGCGACGGCCGATCCCACCACGACGGCCCGGCGCAGGCGGAGAGCGAAAAGGAAAGGCAACGCGCGGTTGCGCAGGGCCGCGGCCGGGGAAACGGGTGGCCCGCCAAGCGTCAGAGGGGAGCTTGGCCCTTGGCTTCAGCCATCAATTGGAAGAGCCAAGGGCCTTGGGCGGACGAGACGTCCGTCTTGTAACCCTTCCCATCTCTGCCCGGCCCGCGCCCAGGTCGCCCCCAAGAAAAAAAAGAAGGCCGCTTCCCCCGGGGACAAGAACGGACTTGCGCTGCAACGCGGCGCTTGCCAATCCCTCCTCCCAAGACTGCTAAGAGACACGGGAAAGACAGACAGCGCGCTGCTGCCCGCGCCCGCGCCCTCTCCCTTTTCTCTCCCTCTCTCCCTCTCCTCCTTCATCTCCCTCGCCCTGCCTCCGCTCCGTCCCTGCTCCTGCCGTATAATAGTAACATGCCGCCGGCCGGCCGGCTGCCTCGTCGTCGTTGTAGCCGCCGCTGCGCCTGTCGCCGCTCCTCGCTTCAGAGAAAGAGCCGTTCGGGCGCCGCAGCCCGCCGCAGCCGCCCGTCGTTCCGCAGCCGCCGGTCGCAGCCGCCGCCGCCGGCACAACCCACTTCCGCCGCCGTCGCCGCCGCCGCTGCACCGCCGCAGCTGCCCGCGCCATGATGGCCGGGCCACTCACGGCCCCTCCCATGAGCTACGCGCCCAATTATCACCACCACCAGCACTACCACCACCACCACCACCCCCTCCGCGTCCAGCACAGCAGCTCGCCCCGATTGGGCGCCGCGCAAGATCCCGCGCAAGATCCCGAAAAAGCCCCCATCATCGCCAAGGGCTTCCCCTCGCCCGCATCCACCGATTCGACCCCGGACTCGTGGCTGCAGCCACACTGTGCCCCGGTTCGCGGCGGCCATGAGACGCGCACCCAGTCGACGTCGTCGAGCAGCGTGTCGTCGGCGGCAGTCCACCAGCCGGGTTCCTCGCCCGCTACCACGTACTTCTCCAATGGCTCGCTGAACGAGGAGGAGGCCGGGAAGGGCGACGAGAGGCACGGGTCCAGCCGCGCCAGCTGCTACTGCGGCGGCGGCGGCACCGCCGCTACCGCCGCCGTCACCGCCGCCGACGAGTCGACGGCCCGCACGAGCAAATGCTCGTCGAAACGCAGCGGCAGCGGCAGGGTGGTCGCCGCGGCGCCGGACCGCCCGTCGCGGTCGCCCAGCGCCGGCGCTGCCGCGGCGGGTTACTACTGCCGGCCCGACGCGGACCTCGAGGCTCATCGGACGACGCTGCGGTACGTCCAGGACGAGTCGGAGGGCGCGGCGGGGGCGGATCGCGCCGAGGGCCTCGAGGAGAAGGCGATGCGGCTCCTGGTACGTAGTTTCTGACTTTCTCGCATGAGCAATTTGCTCCCTTCCGCTTCT
>MU001673.1:0-169133 GCA_010093515.1 Lineolata rhizophorae | reverse complement strand
GGGGGGCTTTCTGGGGGAGGTTGGTCGCGCTCATATCATTACCTTATGGTTCTAGTTTGGAGCTGGACGGGGCTGGACGGCTCGGTGTATGTTCCTTGTTGGACAGTCTATCTATGATGTCGTTTTATGGGCGGCTACGGTGGGTTGGGAAAGGGTTCGTGCTGGTGTAGATAGAATACATGCGCGCTTGTACCGCGCTCTGTAAAATTGGAAAAGAAGTTTTGAGTGTCCCATGTGTGGGAAATGTGTGGGAGGTGGGTAGGTGGCACGGACGCAGGTGATGTGTATCACGAAGTGCTACCCGACATAATGCATCTGAGGTATTAGGATCGATCAGCCTATGTCGAGCAAGGTCCATGATGTGCAACTGGCTGTTGGAAGGCCCCAACACAGAAGAAGCGATGTTCACATTGTAGGACTGCGTTGCCCTTCTGGCCATACGTGCGAACGTGTGGTTGTACCCGCGAACACAGCTTCGAACCTAGCAACATTACACGAGCAGCCTGCAATCGTGCCTTTCTCAGACCACCTCGACCAATACCCAACAGTGCGATGCATCACCAAACCCGTCCAGATCGGAGGCCGCCCCATCGCCCGTCCCCACCCCAACCCGTACGATCCGCTCTCCTACTTCACTCCTCATCCCACGCCCCACCCTCACCGACCCCCGCGACCTATCGCCCCGTCCAAATCCCCTCGCCCCTCCCGAACGCGCCCAACCCCCCCAACCCCAGCCCACCAACGCCGGCGCCGCCACCCCCGCCGACGCCGGCCCCGCCAGCGCCACCGCCGCCGCCGCCGGCCTTGCCCTCGTTCACAGGCCTCTTCGCGACGGCGCCCTGGGCGCGGACGCCGGCGACGACGCGGTCGAGGCGGGTCTCGACGACGACGCCGGCGACGACGAGCTCGGCGAGGGCGGCGTGCAGGGTCTCGAAGTTGAAGATGAGGTCGAGCTCGCAGACGTTCTCGAAGAGGCGGTCGAGGGCCTCGACGAAGACCTGGATCAGGTCGAGCAGGGCCAGCGGCGACTCCGTCGCCGTGCTGATCAGGATGAAGTACAGCGTCGCGTAGTGCCGGTACGTCACCAGCGAGGGCGTGTCCGAGGGCGTCGTCGTCGTCGCTGCCGGCGTCGTCGTCGTGCTGGTGGTGCTGCTGCTGGCGGCGCCGCTGCCGGGGGAGACGGTGCCGCCTGCGCGAGTGGTGGTTGCTGAGGGCGTGGATTGGGCTTGCAGCAGGGGCGGGAGAGGGAGGAAGTTGCAGGCTGAGGGCGGCCGGTTGGAGACGAGCGTGAAGATCTCGGAGATGAGGCGTTGTTGGACGGATGTTTCCTGCCAGAGACAAAAACCCGGTTAGTGATCCAGTAATGCATACGCAGGCGGAAGAGGCGCGAAAATAAGCCGGAGGCGTACGAGTTGCGTGTAGAACTTTGTGAGGCGGGGTTGGCCCGAGTTGTTGAAGACGAGCACGGCGTTGATCATATTGGCGGCGCTCGTGAGGTCCGTAGAAATGTATTCATGGAGTCAAAGCGCTAGAATGGTCTGGAGGGAACCCTCTCTGGCTGAGCGCGAAGCAAAAGCCGGTGTATGTTCTAAGTGTAGATTTGCTTTTCCCCACGGTGCTTGACCATAATCAGTGAGAATGGTCGAGAACCTCCGCAGTGGCCCAAGCTCCCGCTCATCCCCGCCTCTTCACGTTTGTCCTTGCTCTGCCAACTCCAACTGCTCTCCCCCAACGCTCGCCAACCGGCTCCACCGACCTTTCGCGCCCAATTGTCTCACCCGCCTTGAAGGACTGCCTTGTCCCATATCTGTCGGACTGCTTCCCGCAAACATGAGGCCCCACCACCTCCGCGCTCTCCGCTCCACCGCGCGACAGCCCCCAGCCCTCCTCCGCCGCCCAAGTTCCACGACCACCACCGCTCGCCCGCTTCCCCTCGCATGCCGCCTCCCGTTCGCCTCGTCTTCGTCGTCGCGCGCCGCCGCCGCCGCCGCCCCGCCTACCCGGCAGCGCCCTTCCCAGCAGCCGCGACACCAATTGCACGCCAGTGCGGCGCGGCACGGCGTGATGCCGCCGCCGGCGCCCGAGGACGCCGACAAGGAGGGCAACACGACGCCGGCGGGTGAGCCGAAGGCGGTGCAGCCGGCTGAGATCTCGTATGAGGAATACCACGAGCTGGCGGACGGGTTTCTGGAGGAGTTGCAAGGAAAGCTGGAGGAGGTGCAGGAGCGGAGTGAGGGGCTGGAAGTCGAGTTTGCGGTAAGGCTTGTTTCTCCACCGTTTCTCCTTGGGAAGGTTTTCGGGTGAGGCGGGTAGGGATTTGTGAGCGGTAGTGGTGGTGATGGTTGTGCTGTTGCATGCTTGGATCATTGATCTGCTTGGCGCTGACGACCGCGGCTTTGTGATCATAGGCGGGCGTCCTTACTATCGATACCCAGCAGGGAACGTACGTGATCAACAAGCAACCGCCCAACAAGCAGATCTGGCTGAGCTCGCCACTCACTGGGCCAAAACGGTATGACTGGGTTGTTCAGGGCGAGTCGATGCATGAAAAAGAAGGGGGAGGTGTGGGCGGCTGGATTTACCTGAGAGATGGGTCGAGTCTGGCTCAGTTGCTGAAGAAGGAGCTTAACATTAACGTTGAGAGGGATGAGTGAGTGGTTTGACTTTATGATGGACAAAACGAGTGGCGCCGGGACGCGAAGGCATCGTTGTTTGTGAGCGTCGTTTCCTATTTGCTGTGTGATTACGTCGGGAGGGTTCAAAGTTTGAATCCATTGTAACTATAATACTTTGCGCTATTTGACGCTCTCGAGTGTACTGATTCAGGAAGAGGGGCTTCTAAAACACATGTGATTCGGCCACACCAAAAGTGTATGCTTCTGCGGAAGAGCCTTGCGCCTATGCAGCCACCTTCCGAGCATACACAATTTGAATTCCACCAGACTCCCGGGCACACAACCGTAACTGAGTCGCATATTCACCGTAGGAAACTAGTGATCATTTTGGGCATCTGCGCTGACCACCGATGGAAGGGGCATTAGGTACTTCCCCTCCCACTTCGAATCCGGCGACGCCTGCCACCCCTCCGTACCCACAACTTTCATACCCCATGCAATCAGTTCCGGTGACCACATATTGTCGGTCCATATCAAATTGGGGTTTAGTGATTGCTGCGCCGCCGCCACCGCAGCTTCGATGGTGTCGGCGAGGTCATCGGCGAGTTCGTCCTCTCCTTCCGTCGCCGCAGAGTGGATTGGATAAGCCTCGCCGATGGCTGAGATCCAAGCGTTGAGATGGCTCCTGGCCACCGACTCCGGCGGGACTGTTGTACAAATGCGCGCCACGCACATGAAGATGATCCAAATGACGTCTTCCCAGCCGGATTCGAAGAGGGCGTCGAGGTCGCTGGTCTGGAAGAATGCCTCGATGCCGCTAGTAAATTGCCTGTGGATGCCCGAAAACTCTTTCAAGAGGAGGTTTAGCGCATCTTCCAGGGAACCGAGGACGAAATGGGGGTAACCGTCGTCTTTGTTCATTGATCCAAGGCGCAGGTCTTCTTCAAGCTCCTTGATCAGGTCATGGAGAATCTTAACCTGCGATTCGCGATAGATCTTGGCGTACATCTGCTTGAGGTTCTGCGGCTGGCTGGGTAATGTCGCATCGTTTGCTGTGATAGCCATGCGGCGGCCAAACAGTTGGCTAAGCAATGTCCGCCGCGCAGAAAGCTCGCACAGAGAATTCAGAGGAATATTTCGCCGGCCTTGGTCCCCAGTGGTGTTTCTCTCATAGAATGCGAGCTCCTTGAACAATGCAAACATTATCGGTGGCACGCCGTCGATTCCGTGGCCTGTGCTACTATATCGCGCAAAATGACCGGGGCCTCGAAGTTGGAAAGTGGCTTCTACTCCGTTCCACTCTTCTGATTTGAAGTGGCCTGGGTAGTCCCGTTTCATCGTCTCGTGAACAATAGTAGGCGCTGGTCCAAGGCGGACTGTGACTCCATCCGCAACATTGTCTTCCACCGCGAACCCATAGCTGAAGAGTACTACTCTTTGTAAGCTTCGTTGCTGCTCAAGCCTTGAAGTCTTGTTGGGTGTTCTAGCATGACTCTAGGCCCTAACCGTATCTCAGGATTTCGATAGACACTTCTGAGAGCAATACTGATCTCAAAGCCGCAATGAAGAAGAAGCACTGTGCAAATTACTAATTATCAACTTACGCTGTTCATTTGAACGAGCACCGTAATTATTGAATATTTCCTCGCCCGTCTTGAGGGATTCTTCTGTGTTGATAATGAATTTCTGGTCTTCAGTAGACCATGTCACCTTGGATCTGTTTTTGTGGTTGAGCGCATCCATGAGCGGGCAAAGCAGTGAAAACAGTTCTCCCTCAATGTGAAAAGCATCATCGGATGCAAAACCCCTCGAAGTGAATATCGTGCTTGCCCAGAGATAGAGTTTCCTAATGTGTGGTCAGTCGTTTTGTTGCCTTACACCACAGCAGTTGGCAGATCTATTGCTCACCAGCTGAAGCCGGAGACATCTATGCCCTCTGATCCAAGTATTTCTAGCCCGTTCTTATGCTCTTCCATTCTGCTTGACATTACAGCCTGGCTAGCGTTTAAAAGGTTGGTTCCTTTGAGCCACATTAGGTCCTTTTCTTCGAAATACAATGGTGTTGTGAATTGATGCTGTCCTGGAAGGCTAGCGACATAAGGCGCCCAATATGATCCATCTTTGATGAGGCTTTGCTCGGCAAGGAAGAAATTGGCTACGACGCTCGGAGGAACTTTGCCAGCAAGCCTTGAGCTTTTGGACTCAGGGTACCGTCTTATCTTGTCTAAATCAGGTCGAACGGATTGTGGGCATGCATTGAGATAGGAAATCGTCACCGACAAAGGACATCGGAGGACTAATGTCAGGCCGCGCTCGGCGTTGATGTCATGTCGAGCTATGACAGATATGTTGCGATCGTCATCTTCCACGAGCTCAGCTGCATCGTTGATGAAGCCGCCGTTTTGGACGAACCAGGAGCTCAACGAGTTCGCACTAGCGGAAGGCATTTTCACCAGTTGTCTATATTTGCGAGGAATTGAGTAAAGAACACAACCAGACTCCGAAGGGAACACCTCCTCTGAACCCCGGAGTTTCAAAATGAGAAATTCTCAAACCATTTTGTGGCTTAAAGTTTATTGGGTGTCGGAGCGGAAAAGTCGGAGAAAAAGATCAGCGTTAGAACGGTCTCTACGCGAGCACGTGAAATGGCCACTGCACGCGACTCATGCCAAGACCACTTTACGCGCCACTACGCGCCTGGAGCCATCGAGCACAGGGACATCTAGACGCGAGTCGCGTCGTGCCATGTAAAGAGCTACCCATCAACGTCTACCTCAATTCCGGGCAATCTGTCATTCAATCGCAAATCCCAATATGGCTTTGCTGGTGGATAAGCATCGGCCCCGATCGCTCGACGACCTCACTTATCACCATGGCCTGTCCGACCGGCTGCGGGCTCTTGTAAGTGCCCGATGTCCTAATGTCAACGGCCTTATTCTTCAGCAGAAAAGATAATCCTTAACCAATCTTAATAGGCCCAAAGCGGTGATTTCCCCCATCTTCTCGTGTACGGGCCATCCGGTGCTGGCAAAAAGACTCGCATTACGGCTACCCTGAAGGAGCTCTTCGGACCCGGCGTGGAGAAGATCAAGATCGACGCACGCGTCTTCCAAACCACGACCAACCGCAAACTCGACTTCAACATCGTTTCATCCGTTTACCATATGGAGATCACACCCTCGGACGTAGGCCAATATGACCGTGTCGTAGTGCAGGACTTGCTCAAGGAGGTCGCCCAAACGCAGCAGGTCGACCTCTCCGCGCGCCAGCGCTTCAAGGTCGTAGTCATCAACGAAGCCGACTATCTCACCCGCGATGCGCAGGCAGCGCTACGCCGCACCATGGAGAAATACTCGCCCAATTTGAGGCTTGTCCTGCTGGCCAACTCCACGGCGAATATCATCGCGCCGATCCGGAGTCGGACGCTCTTGGTGCGCGTAGCGGCCCCGACGGAGGATGAGATTGTGAGCGTCTTAACCAAGGTAGGGACAAAAGAACGCTATGACATTGTCGAAGGGTTGAACAAGCGCATTGCCAAAGAGAGCGGGCGTAATCTGAGGAAAGCCCTCTTGATGCTTGAAGCGGTGTATGCTCAAAAGTGAGTCCCCGAAGTTTACATTATCCTGGACGGCAACAAGCCTTGCGCTTTAGACACTTGGTGCGCTTGCAGAGTATGTTCTAATCAAGATCATTAGTGAAAACGTGTCGGAGAACACACGAATCCCTCCACCAGATTGGGAAGTCGTCATAACGCAGATTGCGGATGAAATCGTAGCGGAGAGGACCCCAGCTCAAATATTGCAAACTCGAGCGAAGCTGTATGACTTGTTAACGCATTGCATTCCTCCAACAATTGTTCTAAAGGTAATCCTATTAATTATTGAACTTCACTACTATATTGCTAACGGCGTATAGACACTCACCATGAAACTCGTGAGCAAAGTTGATGATGAGCTCAAACCAGAAATAGTCAAGTGGTCTGCATTCTTCGAGCACAGAATCCGCACAGGGAGTGTAAGTGCTAGTGTGTTTGCACTTATGATTAAAGTATTCCTAACAACAGCATAACAGAAAGTAATTTTCCATTTGGAGGCGTTCGTAGCGAAATTCATGAGGATTATGGAAAGGTAAAATACCTATCCTTTGTAGGTTTAGGGAGTCTATGCTAACATTGTGTTATAGCCATTCAATGGGTTTAGACTTTTAATTGTAGCGTTCCAAGTGGTTCTGTATCAATGAAACTTGGGAGGTTTTAGGATGTGGAAGAGAGGAGAGCGACTCCGTAGATAACGGAAGGAACAGTGAAGGCGTGAGATCCCATAAAGTGTCATTGTAGGCCTGTGAGGAATACTGATAGGAATTCGCAGGTTTTCTAAGATGCCCAGATTGCCCTGCCAGATTCCGCGTCCCTGAAGAGTTTACCGAGCTCCCGGCGTGTGAAAGATTTTCCAGAGAAGTTTTGGATATCAAAAGGGCTGCAGGACATTCAAACGTAGGTTAATCGGTTGGCTTACATGAATGGAGCCTTTGGGAACCCTGGCGTTTTTGGTCCACTTAGATGGAGGTATGCCCAGCCAGCATGAGTTTTTTAGCCTGTTAAGACATTCCAGAGTACCTCCGTTGAGGTTTTAAAATAATGCTGCTGCAAGTCTAAAGAGAAGAATAGTGCCAAACCGTAAACCTCGAAGCCTAGTGATTTGTTTGCCTTAGGTATTTGGAGTTAGAGGAATTAAACTATATCTCTAGGTTGCCACCGGCATTTTCAAGTGCTGTTTCCATATTTCAAATTCATTCCGGATGCACCGCTTTCATGCGCAAAATTGATTCAACCATAGCTCTCATACATAGCTGATCTTTTATTGACTCCCAATAGCTGCTCTGTGGGAAAAAATTCATCCGATGGATTCCCCCTTAGAAAAGTGACTCAACCTTCATTGGCCAGCTCAAGGCGGACTGGCTGTCGAGTCTGTTGCTCAACGCAGATTCTTAACCTTATAAGACACATGATTGACCACTATATCTCAATAGACGCCGGTGGCGACTTAGTAGAATTTTGGGTGCGGTGCTATCATCGGCGCCAACTTGTCTATTCAGGATCAAATTACTGCAAGACGTTAATCCAGGAGATGTCTGGCCAAGCAAAACTCAATATTTCAAAATGGCCGTTTAATGATGCGTAGACCTGTATACTTCGAATTTAGTGACCTTTGATATGTAGGTGCTTGCTCGAACAGTATGCATCTGAATAGGGTCGCAATTTTCTGCAAAAGTTGATGCGCTCAAGTCTGACCAGAGCCTGGAAGCTAACGTTTGATAAGAGGTAAAAAACTCATCTCTGAAGCCTATAAGCGTTGGCTTTCTTTTGGGAGTGCTCGAGACTAGCCTTTTGCTTGAATTTCACATCAGGCGATATTTTGTGTTCCGCACACTCCGTGCCCCCCACTATTGCCCGGCCCAATTTGACCGAGCTCACTGATTGGGCTCTCTGCGAACAAAGTACTACCGACCGACCCGCTCTCTCCCTGCCTTATGTTTGATCAGACAACATAATTCCTGCATCGCCGCTCTTGTCAACTTCACTGTTAAAACCCTCAAAGTTTGGCGCCAGCAGCTTTGATCGGTTGGCTGGGTGTTTCTCTGTCTGCTGAGACTCATCTGAGGTACCGGTCTAGGGTCTACCCTCAATCCGCGGTAGCGAACCGAGCATACCTTGCCTTTGGAAACCTATTTGAGCTTCGCAAAAACCTCCATTCCCTTACCACCTCCATACCTGAACTGGTAGTCAACCAAAATGCTCGCGAGCCTTTCTCGTCAGGCCTCGCGTCACAATCCCTCACGGAGCTTACTGGCGTGCCGGCCCTTTGTTCGTTCTAGTCGCCTTCATTTTGGAGACCCAGCCAACAGTGGGTGCACCGCATTGCGCAATGGCGGAGCCTCCCGGAGCCTCCACAGTGCAGAGATGAATGAGGCCGATTTAGCTTCGCTTAGGGTCGACAACAAAAGGTTGATGCGAACGCTCCACTATACATGCCAGTGGGGTATGGGGAAGAGGTGGGGAAAGTGAGTATTAGAGTTTAACGTTAGATTTGAGCATCATTGAACTTTATGTGTTCGGTTCAATGATTCATGAAACCCCTTTTTGCATTGGACGAGCTACTTGGTCACGTTAGTTTCATACATGGATTCTTGTTTGTAACCATGAGGGTTGCGGAATCTTTTATCCTACACTCTCACAAACCACGTGTCATGTGCCTCATTACTGCGCTTCTAAAATCTTCATTTCTTATGTTCTGCGCCATGAATTCAACTGTCTGCCCCCTCATTGTTGGATCTCTTAGGGAAAGAGAGGGGATGATCTCATGTAACAATGATTTAACTTTGTCTGACCTCGACTAGCGGTTCCACCGAAACCGGCATGTCACGACTCGCTCTTAGCGACGCTGACAAAGAGGCGCGTGACTGGTTCATCGAGACGGCAAAGGCACGCAACTGCAGCACGACTGTGGACGCTATGGGCAACATCTTTGCAGTGCGGCCTGGACGGCGTCAAGGCCCGCCAACTTTCGCCGGCTCACACCTCGATACGCAACCCGCTGGCGGACGCTACGATGGCATTTTAGGGGTTACGTCTGGTATCGAGATGATCCAGGTCCTTGACGATCACTGGGTGGAAACAGAGTTCCCAGTTGGAGTGGTCAATTGGACAAAGTAAGTCAGAACGCAATTTCGAGTCAGCTGAGCGCTGTAGCTAGTAAAGTCAACGTCGTCATGTCTTCCGTTGGCCGTAGTGTTTCATAGCGGATGCTTCGCTTTTCGCTGCATAGGCGACACCACTTAATCCAGAGAGTTGCGTCGCTTATGGAATTTATATTGTCAAAATTGTGGAGTTGAATCTATCGTCGAGTAGTAGTGTCTTTCCATTTACGTTAGGGAAACATAACATACTGATTTCATCAAATAGTGAGGAGGGCGCTCGATTTCCGATCTCCATGCTCGCCTCCGGCGTCTGGGCAGGTGAAATACCGCTCTCTCACGCCCATGAACTCCGCGAAGTGGGCCATGGCAACGCTGGAGCTACTGTCGCATCTGAGCTTGCTCGCATCGGCTATCTGGGCAGCACGCCATGCTCACATGAGGCGACTCCTATGGCGGCCCACTTCGAATTGCACATCGAGCAAGGCCCCACGCTCGAGAGCACGTCTCGCAAAGTCGGGATCGTGCACGGCGCCCAGGCCTACCGCTGGTTCACGATAGAGGTCACTGGTCGGGCGGCGCACACTGGCGCGACGTCATTTGCGCACCGTGCTGATGCGCTGCTGGCTGCGGCTCGCATGGTGAGCTACGCTCGAGCTGCTGCGGAGAAGCATGGTGCCCTCGCATCGACGGGCATCATGAACGTGGAGCCAGGTTCGACGAATACGGTGCCCGGGCATGTGAAGTTTAGCCTGGACGTGCGTGCAGCGAAGGATCACATCGTGGACGCCGTAGAAGAGGAGCTGCGCAATGCGTTCTCGGCAATCGCCAAGGGAGAAATGCCATCTGGAGTGGGGATGATGCAGGACGCGGAGAAGGGTAAGCCGTGCATAGTAGAGTGGACGACTGATAGCAACTCCCCGGCCATAGACTTCCACGAGGACTGTATAAGCTGCGTGAGAAAGTCGGCTGAAGCGACAGTCGGCGATGAAACAGATCTGACCATGGACATGAGGAGTGGAGCGGGCCACGACAGCGTCTACGCCAGCCGTCAATGTCCGACTAGCATGATTTTCGTCCCGTGCAAGGACGGCGTCTCTCACAATCCGGAGGAATATACGGCGCCCGAGGATTGCGCAATTGGGGCCCAAGTGCTGTTGGGGGCAGTCCTGAGATTCGATAGGCTTAGGGCGCGTAGGGGCTGGTAATGAGTTAGAACAATTCGTTTCAGAGCATGGGCTGGGACCGCTTTCAGCTCTGAAAAACATGGCAAGAGAAAGGCACGTGTTCAAGATTGGGCCCTGCAATGGCTATGTACCATCGGAGCGGAAAACTCTCAGAGCTTGGGAGCCTTAATTCCTCGCCGGACATGACGGTCTGCAGTAAAGAGAAAAAAATTTCACCACAAAGAACCACGATAAGTCCGATATGAAATGTGATCAGAAACGGCCCCGCTAGAACCAAGATGAAACACGCCCCAAAAAATAGCCAAGAAACAAGAAAAGTGAAATCTTCGGAAACAGACCCCGAGCGATAAGAAAGGTCGGCGAGTTTTTGTGTTACTGTTCGCCTTTAAGCTCAGCAACAACAACGGGGTAATAACCGATTGCTTAGACTCAAGCTCCGGTCGCAACTTGCAGTTGAGCCATCTGCCTGTTGAGGTGAGTTAGAGATAATTATAGATGCTCTAGAGCTGACGGCAAAGTCCGACAGCCAATAAAGTCCAAAAGTGGCATGCAGTGAGACGCAATGCACGATACTCATTCCCCCATCTCGGATCGAAAGCTAGTGTACGTTTTCTCGTTCACACAAAACCCGGGTCAGCCTCTGATTAGTTACGGACAAAAGGTGGGTAACTCGATGGGGGTTGATGTGAGCGACCGGATTGGCAAGTGGCGCCGCGGGTCGGAGGTATATACGCCGATGTGTACATACGCGGCGGCGTAGTCTCAGGCCACCGCCAAAAGGGTCTGCAGATACGATGAGGGCTGGGCCCGTCCTACTGTCGTCCCTGAGGCGAACAAGATATCGGCGGCTCGGCGAAGCACACCCCGATTCGTGGCTTGCGGATTCTTTGCTGGGCTACGCTGCTCGAAGTGTTGAGGCGCCGACACTGCATCCCGTAATTGATGAGGTGCCTGAGAGTTCTGTGCTTCCAAGCTTGCCCAGAGATAACGCCCCGACCCGTGTCTGTTGTCAGGACAGGGGCGGGAATCAAGCGACATGCGGCAGCACGATTCGCGTGTCACCGAACTGCTAATGACAGCGTGGCGTTCAGAGGTGCAGCCTGAAAGCACCAGAGGGAGCGCAGCTGGGAAGATCGCCATGCCGTAAGCATGTACAAACCAGCTAAACTTCGTGATAGTTCTGTACTAGGTTTTCGAGCGACGGTCGCCCCCGGCAATGCGATCCATGGCTCTCACGTCGAGAGACCCCGGCTACATACATATGTAGCTCCACAGGGACAGGCTCGACGAAATCTCGCAACGGATGATGCCGACTGGGCTCCCGGATCACGCCAACCATGATAGGCGCACAAGGGCTTTTCCAGGGAGGGGTCCCGAGCCGTGCAGTAGCTCAGCGAGGTCGACATTCCAGGCAAAGACCGGTCCCTGCCAATAAGGCTGGCGCTGGCACGGGCCGGACAACGCACCGACAGGTCACCCTAGCTGCCCAGTCCCACGTCCCCCTTCGAGCAGATCTCAATTCATTCCTTCACTCGCCATGATTTGACGCGTGGTGCCAACACTCAAAGGTTGTCGTCCCGGAGCCCAATGACATTGCGCGGCATTCGAATTTTCAGTATTTCCTCTTTCAGCACGGTACTGTCATAGTTGCGCGGATCAATTGATTGTCCAAGAAACGCAGTGAAACATTTCTGAGAGCTTGCCACGGGTTCTCCGGAGCGGGAATTGTGTTTGGGCGGCACTTTCCGCGTCCCTTGGGCCGGTCGAGAGCTCTTCAAAACTGCAAAGATTGGCCGTGTTGTTGGGAACTCCGGGAGCTGTACCTGGTGGCTCGGCGCGATCGTGGACAGACGTCGGGCGGCGGAGTGACGGCACAGGGTGCAGTGGATAACCGCCGCGCCGCGTTGGCGTGTCTTAGGCTTTCTCCTCGTTCCCCCGCCACTGCAGTCAGCACGGCGTCTGGAAGCGTACGACGGGTTTCTGAATCAAACTACGCATATGCGCGACGGCATGGTACGGCGGTACACTGTTTCGCCGGTGTGCCGGCTTCCGGCAGTCCCTAGGTCCTGAGGCCCGGATTACGACGTCGACCAACGACGGCCGGGGAAAGATAGGAACTCGACTCCTCAATGGCAGGTGACGATACCGTGCCCACCCGCTGTGGCGTTTTTGCGGCTGCAAGCCGCCTTTCCACGACTTAATTTGGCAGTCTCGCCAAGACCTCCAATCAACGCCTGTTGGCAATCCCGCAACCCGTGGCGCGATTTTTGAGGGCGGAAGGCTGGGCTGCAAAGCTCAAATTACCCGTTCAGCCTCCCGTGCCGGAGCCTCGTCTCTTCCACGGTGGTGCCCACTGTGTTTCCCTCGCTGCCAGCCCTGGTAGAGCATCTGGTAAGCAGCCGGCAAGCTTCGTCACTGGAGCGGGAAGCCTGAAGCCGCCTGCAGGACTCATCGAACGGAGAAGTGCACAAGCTTCGGCGACTGGGGAGTTACGGGCTGTTTTCAGCCCACCGAAGCTAGGAAACAAGGGGCCGGGGCTGCGACTAGCAGTAGGAGCCCTGATGCGCCAATTGCGTGGCAGGTACGCGCGGGATCTGCAGAATATCCCCGGTTTGCAGGGAGATCCTCATCTTGGCAGTTGCCCGTTGGAGGCCAACCTGCAAGGCCGGGTAGCGGGGTGTCCGTGTACCCAGATCGCACCACCAGAAGCTCCAGAAGAACAAGAAGTTATCAAATTCCTCGTCATTAGGAGCTCCACTTTGTCCGCCCCGGGCTTTCCTTCATGGCCTCGTCATATGCACCCCAATAGGCGTTCTTATTTAATAATTGTGCAGGCGCTCATCTATCTCAAAACGATCTTGCCTTGCATACATATCAAAGTCCAATAAGCCTCTTTCAGCCTTGTCCTTTCAGCTCGCATATATGAACACTTAGTTTTCGAATCGCCAACCGCTCGCTTTGACTGTTTTCATTTATCAATCATGTCTTCCCCTCGCCGCTATTCACAATCACAGGAGCAACGGAGAAGCCAAAGCCATCAGCTTAGCTTTCATCTCGAGCATGCTGGTCGATCCGAACGCGAATCACTTCCAAAAGCTCCCCAGCGGACGACTTCCTCTCGACTCAGTGATTCCGGCACTCGTCACAGTCTCCGCATCAGCACTGAGATGGCTGCTGATGCTGCCAAGGCTCTACACCGGGCCAATATGCCCGGCTCGCTCAGTTCTCAACCCTCATCGAGAGATTCATGGACCGCTGTGGAGACCGCGAAAGAGCAGGACCTTTGGAGTCCGTACGAGAAGTATGCTGTGATGGAGGCACAACAAAAGGACATCGCAATAAACACACGCTCTGTCGGATCAAATACGTCCGCGTCCGATTCCAAAGAACAGACTCCAGCCTCCGAAGACCTCGCACCCAAAGCACAAATGTCTCGACTTCACGAAGTGGCTTTTATTTTTGTTGCATGCCTGGCACAGTTTCTTTCTCTTTGCGCCCTTAATCAGACGGTCGGCCCCGTCATTATTTTGGCGAATCAGTTCGAAATCCACGACTACGGCACGCTGAGCTGGTTCTCGGCGGCCTACAGCATGACAGTCGGAACGTTCATTCTCCCAGCCGGTAAGCACATCTCGTGTTCTCCTGCATCTCAATGCCGTGGCACGACATGCCATGATCCGTAACACAGCGTTTGAGCTTGAAAGCATAGGCTTGAGCCATTGAACCCCACCGGTTTGCTGACTGGACACACATTAGGGCGCTTGGGTGACATGTACGGACATAAGAAGATCTTCTTGATTGGCTGGATCTGGTTCGCAGCTTGGTCCCTTGCTTCCGGTTTCTGTTACACGTCAGGAGTGATCCTCTTCAGCACTTTCAGAGCTCTGCAAGGCATCGGGCCTGCCTTGCTCGTCCCGAACGCGATTGCGTTAATGGGACGGACATTTCCCGTCGGAGTAAAACGCAACACCGCCTTCGCATGCTTTGGCGCCGCAGGCCCGACTGGCGCTACTGCTGGTGCCGTCTTTTCCGCGATCTTCGCCCAGCTAGTATGGTGGCCCTGGTCGTTCTGGGTTCTGGCAATCGTTTGCGTCTGTGTTGCCGTCATCGCGTACTTCATTATCCCAGACCCGGACCGTGTCGTTGCAAGCAAGACTGGGAACAAGCCGAGCTTCGACTACCTTGGCACAGTCACCGGAGTTACGGGTCTAGTTCTAATCAACTTCGCACTTAATCAAGCTCCCCTCACCGGCTGGTCGGAACCATACATCCCTACTCTCCTCGTTCTTGGTTTCGTTTCCCTCGCCGGGTTCGTCTGGGTCGAGCTCCGCTGGGTTGAACACCCGCTCATACCCATCCATGGCCTCCAGGTCGATGCGTACTACGCACTTGCCTGCATTGCCGCAGGCTGGGGATCGCACGGCATTTGGGCGTACTACCTCTATCTCTTCTTGGAGCATCTGAAGGAACACAGCGCACTGCTGACGTCGGCTGAGACGTCGCCTGTAGCCGTGACGGGCGTTCTCTTTGCCTTCTCAACCGTTTGGCTTGTCAAGCGCATTCCCGTCTCGTGGGTTATGCTCATTGCGATGCTCATCTTCTTCATCGGCTCGGTACTACTCGCCACCCTGCCTCTCAATCAGACGTACTGGGCTCAGACCTTCATCTCTGTGCTCGTCATGCCAGGAGCTATGAATCTATCTTTCCCGTCCGCGACCATCCTGCTCTCTTCAGCCCTGCCTAAGGAGCAGCAAGGCATTGCCGCCTCACTCGTTAGCACGATGGTCAACTACTGCATCAGCGCGGGCCTTGGGTTTGCCGGATCGTTGCACCGTTATTGCACCGAGCGTGCGATCCGCGAGGCCGGCATTCACATCACCGTCGCACCGCTTCACGCATCATCGCCAGAAATTACGGCCGCACGTCTTCGTGGCATGCGGGGGCCCTGGTGGTTCGCCGTCGGACTGAGCCTGCTTGGCGTGGCTACCGCGACGGCGTTCATCCTCAAGACGAGGGCGTGGAAACCAGTGCAGCGATCGTAATGCCTCATTTCTGCTAAATAAATCCCCGGGATAAAGAACCAAGGCGAATCGACTGGACCGGCACGGGAAAGGTAACAACTGATCTTCTAAATAGATGGAATACGGAGTTTTATGACAATCTTGTACATAGACGGAACTTTGAAAAGGCAACTACCTTATCATTCTAAGGTGTGGGAATGGGATTCAAACGGACTATGGAGTTTCAAGACTAACGGGACGGATTTCATTTTCTTTCCTTTTTCTTTACCTGTTCTCTATTGGGAAGGCTTTGTCGATCATTATTGCCCCTTTCGGTCTCATGTCACGATAGGTCTATAGCTTGAACTTGGCGTGGGAGAATACTCTCCGGAGCCAAGACTGGCGGCGAAAAAAGCATTCTTTCCGACGACGCCAATGTATTTCTCCACCCTCGTTTTTGGGCTCCATGAAGACTGAATTGAGGACGAGCCTCCAACAGGGAATTGATTCCAAAGCATTCCGGTCGGCATCGGTGCTCGAAGAGCCCGATGGCGGATTCCGCTTTGCCCTCCAAGCACTAGCTAAGAAGCTGGGGGAGCCCGGGCGCTGGTAGATTTGCAAGCGCGCCAAGCGTACTCGGACCGGGTTGCTGGCCTGCCCGACCCAACCGCATCATTCAAGCTTCGTTCCCGAGAGCTTTGAAATCCTAGCGATACCTCAGCTGGTCATGGTGACTGCACGTCGGGGAAACGCTGCAATTCGCCAACATTTATCTCTTACTAGATGCAAACACTCTATGACCCACTTATATTGACGCCGTTTCATTCTCTTCCGAGCCCAGGAGGGACTGCTGATTCTCCAATTCGAGATTCAGACCTACACAGGAGCTGAATTACACACTCACCCGTTTAACTCCCACTTCAATTCTTCTGTCCACCCAGACGAACTGCCCGCCCGTTCGGCATGGCATCTTCCGCCGCTGCTAGCGTCGCAGCGTTCACGCTCGACCGCCGCCTCTTCAACCCCACCCTGTACACGAGCATCCGCTCCCTCTGGTTCGCCGGCCTGCCGCCGCCGTCGTCCAAGACCGCCCCGACCGAAGCCCAGGCGAAGCGCTGGTTCGGCGCCGGCTCGCCGGACGAGAAACGCGCCTTCGACGAGGCCCTCGGGTCCGCGGGCTGCGCCGCCGCGCTGCGCGCCGTCGGGCCCGACTCCTTCGCGCTGCCGCCGGGCCTGTCGCGGGACGTGGCGGCCGAGAAGCGCGAGGCGGGCCGGGTCGCGGCGCCGTTCTGGGTCGAGATTGACAGGAGCGCGAGTGGCGCTGAGGAGGAGGGCGGACGGCGGGAGAAGGACGGTGGTGAGGAGGGCGTCGCACGGGGCCCGGCGTACACGGCCCTCAGCCTCGTCTTGCTGCTGGACCAGTGCTCGCGCAACCTGTTCCGCGCGCAGCAGGCGCTCGTCTACTCGCACTACGACGTGATTGCGCGGTCGCTGGTGCGGAGCATCCTAGCTCCTGGGGACGACGAGGCGCGCCGTTTAGACCTGCAGTTCCGCGCCGCGCCATGCTACCGAATCTGGTTCTACATTCCGCTTATGCATTCGGAGGACCTGGGCGATCACGATTTGTTCAGCGCCATGCTTGCGAGGCTCGAAACCGAGTGTCAGGGCAACGAAGCAACAAGCGAGTTCGTGAAAAGGACTGCTGCCGCTGAAAAGACGCATAGGGACCTGCTAGAGAAGTTTGGCCGGTATCCCCATAGGAATAAAGCGTTAGGTAGGCAGGCGACGGAGGCGGAAACGGAGTTTCTGGAAGGCGGAGGGGATACGTTCGGTACTGGGTAGATCAGATATAATGTCTGAAGTTGTAGAGATAGTCTGGTGTACATCGGGGGCAGGATCGGCTCTGATTTTCTTTGCAGACGTCAGGTGAGTGGTGTTAAGTTAGATGCCGGTTCTCATGACACGTGACTCATACCTCATTCGGGAAATATACGACTATGTATGTTGTTTTGGTTAGCTCTATGTTTTGATTGTAAAAGTTGCCTCCCTTGCAAGCCACATGTCGCTCTCAGTATTGGCCGAGGCTTAGTGAATGAACAGCGTTGGAATTGCCATGGTGGAGTGGCAAACTAACCTAACGATGTGAAGTTTACTGAACTCAAGCTCTTCCATCGTCTCTTCCAAGCTTTCCTAGTTGCTTGGGCGCCGCCTGTACGCATCAAACAAGCTCCATAACTCCGGCGCAGCGCACGCTTGGCTGAGTTCCACGCGAACACCTTGTTTGTCATCCTCCACCATCTCAATTCGACTCCTCAAGGTTGCCAACCGCCTGAACTGGTTTGTTCAGCTCATGAGCCCTCACCAGAGTAGACATGCTGATAATGACTCTGCTACCTCCAAACGTCGACGGCGGTTTTTGCCGTTCATCATCACCACATACAGCAACAAATATATCAGTACGGAATCCCAACAGCGCGCATAATGTGCTATTTTAAGTACGAAAAGCGCACTTGTGGCCGCTATCACCTCTTCGAGCATAATCGCTGCGTCGCCGCCAAAGAGATGGACACGCGCACCTGCGGTGACGATGTCGTCGTCCTGCGTTTGCCTCCGCAGGGACCGCGAGGCAAGTTTGGGCCGTCGCCGAGTGACACGTTCCCACCGTGTTTCCCTCTGGGACAATGCGACGGCATCGACGAGTTTCCGCAACAAAAGAAGATGTCAGCGTGGAAGAAGGCTCTGCTCTGCGCGAAGGCCTAAGGACGCGACATTTTAGCATATTCGACCAGAAGGGTTATGAGAATCTTGTGTGACTGAAAGGTTGCTGGAGGTTTATCTTTCAAAGTCCTGTACTGTATCGGGCCGGGAAATACCTCGCCCTTCAAATAGAGCTTGAGATGTTAGGGTTCGGCAAGCTGTTTTGACTTCTCCAAGCTGGAATGACGATTACGAAAGGAAGCGTAGAGAAGGCGTGCAAATGTGCCTTCCATTCATCACATGTACTTCTAAGGGAAACATAGAGGAAACGGCGCCGGTTCTTTGCCTTCTACAATCCCGTGACCTAATACCACCCGTGTTGTAAATGCAAACTACGGTGTATGAGTCGGTTGATTCTACAAAGACGCCAAAAGAATCAAAACCAGACACCCATTTCGCTCACAGATTCGTCAAGTAATCCTCGACTTCCTGCGAACTCAGCTTCCTGAACCTGGGACCCACCGCACCTTCGACACCCTCGTAACCCAAGAGGCGATCCTCCGGCGGGCCCACGATGCCTTTCGCATTGATTAGTCTCATGACTTCTAGGAAAATCGGCAGCAGGAAAAGGAATATTTTTGCTCACCGATCTCCACAGTCTCTCCGTTCATCTCCCCCTCTATCGTCTCCTTGAGCGTCAAGAGAGCAATGTGAATGGCATCCTCCAGTTCCAGGCCCTCCATGTACCGCTTCTCCAGGAACGTCTTAGCACTCGTAGCGCTCTTACCAATAGCTGTTGCCTTCCACGGGAAGTAGCTGCCGCTCGGGTCGACCTGGTACAAGCTGGGGCCTCCCTTGAGGATTCCCCCTGTCTTCCCCTTAGCCTTCTTCTTCTGTTCCTCCTTCTCATCGCTGTCCTCTTCCTCTTCCATCCTGTCGCCGGACGTCATCTCGCCCTGCGGCTCGACGCCGTCGTCCCAACCTGCGATCAGCAGGCTGACACCGTAGGGCCGCACGCCGCCGCTCTGCGTCGCCTCCTGCATGACGCGCGCCACGTCCTGCACCAGGATGCGGGTGGGCGGGTACTCGTTGTAGATGCGCTTGTAGTTGGTGTGGGCAACCTTGCGGGCGCGGTCGACGAGGATGCGGTAGTCGGGCCCCATGCCCGAGTAGACCATGCCGATGTTGGGCGTGACGAGCTGCACCTTGGACGAGGATTGCGGGTCGATGAGGGGCGAGGAGGACTTCTTCTCCGTCGCGAGCACGATGCCGTTGGTCGCCTTGATCCCTAATGATGTGACGCCTTGGTTCACCGCGTTGAGGGCATATTCTAGAATGACTCGTGAGTACGGGAGTTGTTGACTTCATTTATAGCGCGTGTACAGTACCTATTTGCACCAGCTTTCCGCTACAGTAGAGGTTAGCACTGACAAGACCGAATAGAGCAGACATGTGGTGTTTACCTAGGCGAAAATGTCGTAAGGGAGAAGGAGTAACGATCGGCCATGGTGCGTAGGAGTCAACAACCAAGGACTGTAAAGACCTGGAGGATATTTAATTCTTCCAGCTTTTCTGTATGACGGAGGTGGTGTTGTGGTGAGGGGAGAAAGCGAACAAGCGATCGATGGAGTGCAGTCTGGAGCTCCAGCCGCGCAACTGGAGCTCTGCCTAGCTACCGGGTCGTGTCGCTAGCTTGGCATATCCACGTGACTTAGGCGCTATAAGCGAGTTTGCCGAGAGGAGCTGTACGTCTCTGCCGCATGCAATCGACCACGCAACGCAGACCGCAACAACCTCATTAATGCGTAGGTGTGTTCCGCTACTAAAAAGGAGTCTGCAGACTCTTCCCAAGCCGCCTACAGGGCGCATTGTACGAGTTCCGCGGGGGAAGATACTATTATCGGGATACTCTTTCAGACTGGAGTGCTAGCCGAGCATCTTGCTCGGAGTCACTGGTTCCGACGTCCGAACTACCATTCCTCGGTTGCCGACTGGCTGCCTTCCAGCAACTTCCACGTTAGTCTCACCACCGTGTCTCTTCGCATCTTCTGCTCTGCACGAATGTCGCTGCGCGTGAGGAGGAGAGCTTCTAATGACCTCCTGCCATGGTTGAATAATGCGGCCTTTGAGCTCTTCGACCGTGTGACGTACACTGTTGACTGAAAATAGGTCATTGTTCACCGACGCCTAAACTATATTCGTATACACCACGTCGCTCCACACGCTTCCAGGGCCCTTGAGCGCCGGACTTCTCGCCTTCCAACATGTCTTCCGGATTTCAGGCTCAGCCGGGCTGGGAATGGCCTTCAGGCCTTCCTGGTCGCTTCGACAGCGCCGCTTTTGGGCAAGAATCTGAGGACGAGAGCGGTTCGGACTCACACAGCTTCAAAACGACAACCGGCGGGTCCGCGTCACCTCGCCATGGCCAACAAGAGCACCAGCAATCGCAACCGCGACCACGCCGCTTCTACCGTCCGCGAACATGTCGCATCTGCCTCGAGACCGTGAACCCGACGTTCCACCCGGAGGCCGACAACACGCAGGGCATCTTCGGCCACTCCATGCCAAACGTGACGTACGAGTCCGAGGACGGGGGGCGCCTCCTCCGGCCTTGCAAGTGCAAGGGGTCGTCGCGCTACGTGCACGAGGGCTGCCTGCAAGCCTGGCGGCACGCGGACCCGGCGTACGGCAAGCGCAACTACTGGCAGTGCCCGACGTGCGGGTTCCGGTACCGGCTGGAGCGCATGGCATGGGGCCGCATCGTCAGCAGCGCGGCCGCGCAGGTCGTGCTCACGCTGTTCATCTTCTTCGTCGTGACGTTCCTGCTCGGCTTCGTCGCCGATCCCATCATCAACCTGTGGGTGGACCCGCTGGGCACGCTGTCGCCGTTCTTGGACGAGGAAGAGAGGGTTCCTCTATTTGACGACGAGCCGTCGACGTGGATCGAGCATTTCGTCAAGGGCATGGCGAGTCTGGGTTTGATGGGCTTCGCCAAAGTCATTCTCATGTCGCCGTTTCACTGGCTCAACCTGCGGTCAGCTAGGATGGTACCCGGTGGCAGGGTAGGCGTCACGGGCAGAGATCGCATGGCGAATCTCAGCTGGGTCACTATCACCATTGGAGTGGCCACATTTCTATACGTAAGTCACATCAAGTTGGTTGCTGCCGAAATACTCGCACACTAACCCTACTCTAGGGAATATGGAAATCCGTTCGAAATTGGAGCCGCCAGACGCTTGAGCACGCCGGCGAGCGAGTCATGGACGTCCAAGCCGACGATGAAGATGATGACGATGAAAATGAGGGAGATGAAAACAGTGGGTTCGGAAATGTAGGTGGCGGTAGCTAACCCCATAGAACAATGAAAATACCCCCCTTTTTTTTAACAGGGCTATGTGCTATCATGGCATGTGAGGCATCCGAACCACATCGGTTCCGCACATCTTTGAGTTGCCACCGCCTCTGCTATGGGGTGTCAATCAGTCAGCGTGCGAAAAGTGAGTGTTTCGTCTAGGCCGCGCCCGGCATTGGACGTCTTGTCCCCGGGCGTTGTGCCGGCGAGCCTTACCATAGTTTTCCGCCGTGCCGCTCTCCTTGTGAGTGGTTTACGGGTTAAATACTGGGCACATGTGTATTTGATTACTGAGAGTGGGTTTGCCTTCGGGACATACAAAATGTAATCTAGTCCCGCGATGGTGTCTAACCTACTTGCACGTGCTCCTACGGGATATTTTGTGGATATCTGGAGGGAACATAGAAGGGCCTCGAATACGTAGTCGTCTGATGTCAGTTGCACATTTATGGCAAATACATAGTCATGTCACTCTACTTTATGTTCGTTTCCACATGTAGTGGCTACTGTTTAACTTTACCCTTAAATCAATTCCATCCGTCTACGAAAAATGTGCCGGTATTGTGTAACCTTATCTACGACTTATAAATATTATCCTATTCTGTGCGCAGTTCGATCAGACGTAGTAGAAGTGTATACCGATAACATCTGATACGTTTGTCGCTCCGCTTGTTATGTATTATCTGTCTGTCCTAGCCAACATTGAACAATTTAGATTTCGTGGCCGTATCAGTATCGCTTCATACACTTACGGGACGATGAATCTACTATCGAGCCATATCTTTTACGACTTATACGTGTAGTCCCCAGTTCTACCAAGATACACGTTGGGCCTCTAGATTCTACAGACACAATAGGCACTTAATGTGCAGAAGCTCTGCTCCGGTAACTTGTTCTACAGACAGGTTCGCTCTTGTTAGCACAACACCATCTTGGGCTACACAGACATCCATACTGCTCTGCTCCTAACTTCAGCTTATTGAGTACGCTTCATATGTCACACATGTCCTACTTGCATGGTCCGATTAAAGTTGCCACGCAGTCCACGTAGAACAGGCAAATACCATCGCAAGCCTACGTAAACGACCTGTAAGACCCTCGTAGCAACATCACAAACTCGGTCATTCCCATCGCGGATTCACCACATTCTCACATCCCAAACACACACAAGTCACCACTCAACCAAGCGGACAAAAAGCCCGTAGAACTCTTCCTATTACTCTGGCTACAAGTGGCACCCCACCCTCCCTATGGTATCGCGTCGTTTGCCCCTCGCACCTCCATCTTATCCCTCGTCTCCCCCACACTTGCAGGCCCATGCCGTGCTTTCCTTTCCTAAAGCTCAACTCCGCCAACCCAGGCCGAATGCATAAACCCACCAACCCAAGAGCCAGACCCACCGGACGCCCCAGTCCGGTCTGCAAGGGGGCCCATGAAGGCGCCACGTCCTTGCATTATCGTACACAAACAAGTAGAAAAAAGAGCTGGAAAAAGTGTTCATCATTACACGTAAAGCCGTGGGGGGAAAGCTCAAAAAAAAAAAAAAAAAAAGTGGGGGAAGGGGGGGAGAAAAGACATCCAGTACCCAACCACCCAACCAGCCAGTTCCCCAAAGGGCCCAATCAGGCCTTAGGATTACAAAACGCACTCAACAGCAACTCATTCGCCGTCGGCCTCTTCTCATGATCAATCTCGAACGTGCGATTCAAGAAGGTCCGCGCGTCCGGACTCGCGTTATCCGGCACCGTCGGCCTCGCGTCGCCGCTGCCGCCAATCTTGAAGATGGCCTGCAGCTGCGTGCAATTGGGATGGGGGTGTGCCCCGGTGAACATCTCGACGATGAGGCAGCCGAGGGACCAGATATCAGCCTTGCGCGTGTAGGCCGTCTGCTTGACCACCTCGGGCGCCATCCAGAAGACGGAGCCCTGCATCGAGACACGGGGGCCGGCGGCCTTCTTGGGGTTGCCTTGCTGCAGGATCGACGGGTCGACGCGCTTCGAGATGCCGAAGTCGGAGATCTTGACCGCACCCTTGTTGTCCACGAGGATGTTGGCGCCCTTGATGTCGCGGTGGATGATGTCCTTGGAGTGCAGGTAGGCGAGCCCCGTGAGGATCTGGCGGACGAAGTTGGAGATGAGGGACTCGCCGAGGGGGCCGTAATTGACCAGCATGGTCGCGACGGAGCCACCGGGCACGTACTCGAGGAAAATATTGAGGTGCGTGTCGTCCGAGTTAGAGCCAAGGTATTGGACGATGTTAGGATGCTTCAGGTCGCGCAGCAGGGCAATTTCGTGCTTCAGCGCCTCCACCATGCTGTTCTTCTTGGCGTCGAGCTGCGAGCCGGACGTGGATGGCATCTCGACCTGCTTAACCGCCATAAGTTCGCCAGTGACAGAGTGAAGAGCCAGGTAGACGCTGCCGAAAGAGCCCTGGCCGATAAGTGCACCCTTCATGTACTTGATATTCTCCCAGGAATCTGATTCGAGGTACTCGGTGAGTTCGGCATCCTCCTCTTCACCATCCTCGGCGAGAGCCTGGCTAAGGCGTTTGTTAAATGAATCGCCAGCGTCGCCGCTACTCCGGCTAGCGACGCTACTGCCACCATCGTCGAAGTAACTGTGCAGGGTTGTGTTGCCGTCCGGATCCGTGATCGCGACGGTGTCAGACGAGCAACTATCGCCGCCGAAAGAAACATAGGACTTGCGGTTGGGCTCCGACGTGGCTGAGTCGTCTTCCTCCTCATCAAGTCTGCCAAGGACCGAGGAAGTTACCGAGTCACGGTAGGTACTGTTGCGCTGTTGGCCCAAGCGCATGACGGAAAGAGGACGAGGCGGGCGCGACTGACCGGGGAGGTTGTGTAGGAAAGCGTCGGAGATAGCCGGTAGTGGAGGCGCGTCTTTGAGGACGGAAACAACTGAAAGGTTGCTAGCGGTAGAGATGCGGCTCGCAGCCTTGCTCATGCGACGCGAGCGGCGCACAGACATGCGAATCGTCTTATCAATCTCATCCTTACCAACGTCAGGGAAGTATGATGTTAGATCCGAAGTGATTAATTCACTCGGAGGACGGGCGCCATAGAAATCCTTCATCTTGCGCGCACGAGCAGCAAAACTGTGGCTATCCGGACGCTCCAGATCATGACGTGTGGACTCAATGTTGCGCCTACGCTCCTCGATCGAGTTCGGTGACTGAGGATAGCTAGATGACGGCAACGGCTCGCCCAAGATCTTCTCCGGCTTGGTGATGTGCCCTCTAGGGACGACGAGGTTCGGGCGGTAAATGTGGAGATCCTGCTCCGCTGCGATCTTCGCAGCGGTGCTGAGTTGCTCATCGCTAGGGGGGCCGAGGTGGATCTTCCGTAGGATGAGGCGGTTGCGCTCGAGACGGCTCCCGTCAAAGCAGACGCGGAGCAAATCGGAGTCTCCGAGTCTCCTGCATCGAGAAGGCTCAGGCTCGATGCCATCGAGCACATAAAAGCAGTAGCTCTTGAGGTGTGCCTCATTGAGACCGCCTTTCCTTAGACTCTTCAGGACGATATCATCTACATTCTTGCAGTTGTCAATGCTGACGACCGAGGAGCGCCCACTGTCAAAAATAACACGGATGAGAGGCTTGTCCGTTGGCAGCAAGCTGCTATTGGTCGAACCGTCCAGGCTGCCAGGGCCACGAGTGTGTCCAAATCGAGCTGTCTGAGGTGTCTCTTGCGGTGTTCGGGTGCCGCCAGCGTAGCGGGCCGTCTGAGGAGCTTCCGTGGTAGGGGTGATCCCCCCCCGGTAGCTAGATGCGGTGCCGGCACTAGCAGGATGAGCAAAGTAGTCCTTTCGGGGAGCATCTTTTGGACTCATGCCACCGTACCTCTGCTGACGGTAACTCCGATTCTCTTGATCCACGTACGGAGACCCCGGCCTCGAAGGGCTCCTAGTGCCACCGAAGTTCATCGCTGCAGCGTAGTCGGCGCCCATGATCTGGCGCGACATACGCTTGTCGGGACGAGAGTTGCTACCGCCTGAGCGGGCAGAATGCAACGGGCGGGGCGACCCTGACGAAGGCGGGGTGAAGTTCGGATTGTCCAGGAGAGCGAGGGACTCCTGTACGCTAGTTAGTTTGAAGTCAAGGCGGCTTGACATAGATGTCCACGTACCCTATTGGACTTGCGCTTCGAGTTGCGGTTGTATTCACGGTTGCGGAACAGCTTGGCTTGGGTTCCAATGCGGACCCGGTCACCGATCTTCTTGATGCCCATCTCCTTCAATTGCTGATGGTCCATCTCCATGAGGTTCTCGCCATTGATGTTATTAACTGAGACGGGCGTTAGTCGAATGCCAAGGCAGGAGAGCACAGCTTCCCGAAGAAGACGTACCTTTGAAGAGCTCGGCGTATTGAGCACACTTGATGCTGCGCAGCCATTCGCCGACGCGTTCCTCGTCCCAGTTCTTGACCGAGTCTGGCGAATCGAACGTCTCCGAAAACTCCGACTCCGTCGGGCTGGCGAAGTGGCCCTCATTGGCGGGTACGCGCGTCGCTTGGACGCGATCGCGATAGGATGACGACATGTTCTTCGAATACTGGCTCGAGCTAGGCCCAGAAGATGCTCCAAAAGACGCCGGATATGGCGCCTTCGACGCGAGCATGGCCATCTGGGTTGGGCGATGGCCGACGACGCGGCCCGGTCGACGGGACGTTGAAGGTGATACTGGGGCTTGCACCCCCTTTCTGCGCTCGTATCCGGTTTCTCTCGCGCGGCGGTGGTAGGCACGTTACACAGCTCTCACCAATTTGGCATGGCAAAGTCAAGCTGAGGCCAGGCGGGAGGAAAGGTCGTGGACAGCTCCGAGGGCGCGCTGCGAAGGATAGGAAACCGCACGCGAGCGATCGGCGTTTGCGGGCTGTTGTAGAGGCGAGACAACGGGGCTTTCGAGAAGGCTGAGAAGGCGCGCCCGAGAGGGTTTTGAAGGCGTCGGTCGGTAGGTAGCGGAGTGAGACTCGCCGGGGTTTAAGGCCCACTCCGACGCAGGTAAGCGTGCAGTTTTCCGTCACGAGCGCGGCGACGACAGGAGACCGGTCGGGAAGCAGCGAGTCGAGCTCCAGGGGCGAGAGACGGAGTGGACGAGCGGGAGGGAGGAGGAGAGGAGAGGACGGGAGCGGTGGGAAGAAGAAGGCGGGCGCGCTGCGAGCCGGGGGAGGGTGAAACGGCGACGCGCCCAGTGGATATGCGTCGTCAGTGGTACGAGACAAAGGCCGCGGCGGTCTCGGCAGCGCCGCCGTCGCGAGAGCAGGAAGCGGGGGCTGCGCCTTCCTCTCGAAGACAACAAAGTCGCGACGTCCGCGGGCGAGTGGCGACGGAAGGCACGAAGACGTCCGGAGACGGAAGGGCAGGAGCGAAGAAGAGAGAAGGTGCCGAGGGCGGGCTGGGCCCCTTTGTGTGCGCGAGCCTGCGGCGGCGGAGGCGGGCGGCTCTTTCTTTGGGGCTCGTGGTGGGCGGTGGGCGCGGTGGTGCTGGGGCGGAGCGAGCCTCGGCGCCGGCCACTGGCGCCAGAGCCTTGCTACCGCCCGGCCGGGGCCTGAAACAGCGCCATGTTTTGGAACTCGCGGCCGTGGCTCCTGCCCTCGCTCAACTGGCCTGCCTCTGCCGCTCTCTTCCGCGCCGTTCGCCCGCCCACAGCGAGCCAGGCACACACCCCCCCTAGGGGGAAGGGGGCTCGGCTCGCGAAGCTCGTCTGGGTCTTTTTCTTCTTCTCTTCTTCAAGCTCCGTGGCAATTAATTTTTCCGCGTGCCCGCCCCTCTCGTGCCTTCCGGTACACAACTAGATGCGCCCGCCATATATCTGCGGAACCAGCCCTGCACGCCCGATGCGCCTGTGTGGGCTGCGATTTGCCCGCGAGCCTGCCTACCCCTCCGCCCATCCCGGCCACCTCCCCGTGCCTGCCCAGGAGTCCCGGAGTCGCCCAGCCCCGCTCGCCGTCCTGGCCGGATCTGACGGGGGTTGGTGCATTGTTCCGACGCCTTCATTACTGACGTGCAGGGGACCCTTAAAACATGTGTCCTATTGAGACCCACGAGGGGGGCAGGCCCTCCCGGCCACGACGGGCGCGCGTGAGTGGTCGCGCGACCGGGGGGGAACAGAAACAGGGCCCGGGCCCAGCGCGTTTCGAAGACGCGGTCGAATGACGATTCTCGCGTCCGCCCACCACGGTTGGCCGCGAGTGGGACGAGCGAGTTCTCCGCTGAAGGCGGGGCTGCTCGTCGCGACTTTCCCCTACAAATTACGAGCGGCGTCCACATCATGCACGTTCGCGCCCATCCCCGGAGCAGCTTCCTGGAAGGCCTCTCCGGTGTGCAGACGCGTGCGGTGCTGGGGGCGGCGAGAACTGCCAACCAGGTCAGAGAGCTCCGATAGCCGCCGACCGGTGCATGCGGAGTAAAGGGCAGCAAAATAAACGGTCAACGGGTCATCACGTTTCGCGAGGCGCCGTAGGGACGAGCGGGCGCTTGGGTACTGTAGGGCACCACACCACCACCACCGGACGGACGCTCCCGCTCGCTTCCCTTCTAGATGTTTCAACTTTGTTGCTGTGCCGGGAATCTCGGCCCAGCCAAATGAATCGGCCGCCTGGGTCCCGTCCGGGCCTGGCAGAAAACGTGCCACGGTTCCTGCTTTCTATTCTGAGCAACCGCGGCGAAAGGGGAAGGAAACGCTCGTCAGCCCTGAATCCAGGACGGGCTGTGCTCCCGTGGATGACATCTACATATGTACCACTCCTGGCACTGCTAGTGATAGGACGTGCCTAGGTGGGTAGGTATAACTGCCCCCGATCCCCGACCGGTCTTGCGCTTCGTCTCGTCACCAAGCGGTTTGGTCCTGCACGTGCGCCCGAGCGGCATCGCAGCGTCGTAGTATGTTCATCAGAGGTGGGCACCTAATGCACACTTCCACCATCTGCTTGCGCCACTCGGCTGCAACTTCAGGTTTGGCCTGGCGCCTTCCTCGGTCCGGCAGTAGCACTCTGAAGGAAAGTGGGGTTGACCCGATGATGAGGCACTGTGTAGACTCAGTACGCTGAGTACATACATACGGGCGTATGCTGTCTCCCAGTGGGCAACGGCCTTTCTTGTGGGCCCCCCTTTTCTCTCGTTGGCGGCCGCAACCAACCCCTGGAGTGTCTGCGGCGTCTCTGAATGGCTGAGGTGGCCCCTTCTAGAACAGCACAATAGGCGGGAGTAGCCGAGCGTGGCTGGAAATAGCACTCGTCAAGGTCGCAGAGCCTTGCTGCTATACGGCGTATACATAGGTAGCTAGTATGTGTACCATCACACAGCGCCACGAACCCGTCCATCCAATCCGCACGGCCTGGTGATGGAAACGATTCGTGCGCTGTAGGGAAGTAGAGAGGAAAAGAAAAAAAAAGAAAGGAAAAGGCCTTGGATTGATTCCGCGCCCGTAGAACTGGCCGGGCCGCTAAGGACTTGGCGCAGCGTTGATGTCGTCGCTAGCCGGGCGCGGGCGAGTGGGGCGCGCACCCTGCACCGTGGCCGCCCGCCTGGGCAAGCTGCCCGGCCGATGACGCCAGCAAGGGCTCCTCAGTCCCCAGAACCTGTCACTGCCGCATTCCCGCTGCACCGTGGATCGCCCGGACAAAAAAGGGTCAGAGCGACGCAAACAGCGGCCCGTCCAGAAAAAGGCTGCGCTCACTTCCTCGCTCACCGGCCGCTCTCGTGCTCTCCCCGTCCCGCTGCACACCTCGCCTCTGCGCTTTCTGCCGCAATCCGACTTGGACAGCGTGGTCCCACGGCGTGCCGCTTTCCTTTCGGATCAGGCTGCGTTGCGGCTGCAGCCCACCGTGGTCTTATTTACCTGACCTGTCGCCGCCATCCGCGCCTCGCCATTCCATCTGCTCTGCTCCCCCAAACGTCCCCGATTCTGCCCTGTTTGTTCCCCCGATGATGTTGCAGCCGCAGCTACAGCCGCCGCCGCAGCGTTGACGACCGTCGCATCAGCATCCCGTCGCTCAGAATCAACGTCTGCCGCTCGTCGACGCCTGCCGTTCCGCCCAACGGCTATTGCTCATACCAGAACCTGCCGCTTAACTCACCCGGGTTGATCGTCTGCTGCCCAGCGTCCCACAACGGCCGCGACAGCCGCTCGAACGACCAAAACAACCTAGCAACCCATGAGGATGGCGTATGATTCGTACCGTGACCGTGACAGCAGGTCGTCACCCCCTTTCAACTCCGACAGCCCTCCGTACCCCACCTCCTACTACGATCCCGCCGACCCGCGAGCCTACCAGCAAAGCGGGCCGTACCCGCCTCCTCCACCGCCGCAGTCGTCATATCCGCCAGAGCGTCCGCGCTCTCGCGGCTCGCCCAGAGAATATGTAGAGTACGACTCGCAACGACAGCCGCAGCCCATCTATGACACCATAAACAACGCTTTCGACAAGTCGAGCGCCGCTAGTCACGTCGACCCGGCCATCATCGCGCAAATTACGGAGGAGGTGCGCCGCAAGGTCATCGAAAGCCTCCCAAATCTCAACGCTACGGCACCGCCACCACAACATGCCCATTACCGGGCTCAGTCTCACCCTGCATTTGGAGGTCCCGTACCGCCTCGTGAGGATGTCTATACTCCCCCGACGCCCGAACCGCCGCCTCAGGACCCCGGCTTCTACGGGGCCGACCCGGAGCGGAGACGGTCTCCGAACGAGAATGGCATGAAGACTGAGCGGTCGCGGCCTCCGCCCGTGGAGCGGGTTCAGACGGACGGCGAGGAGACGACGCTTGAGAAGATCTGGCAGCCTTTGTTCGATGCTGATGGACAGCCTACTGTGAGGCTGGGCCAGTTCTTGCGAGGCCTGGCAATCCACTTGGTACGTCATAGGCGACACTCAACCGCTGCTTTTTGCAAACGTGGGCGTGTATTAACAAATGACAGATTCAAGATTACGAGCCCAAGGGTAGTCTTGTAATCACACCTGCCAAGATGTTGAAGTTTTATGAGGATGTTAGACTGCCCGAGGAAATATATCCATGGAACGGTAAGTAACCGCGCCAGTAAGCCGTATCAGGTTTCTCTTCAGCTCTAATTGTAGTCTTTCAGCACTTTTCGGCAAATTGAACAACCCGGAGATTTCAAGAATCTACCGTGGGCTCAAATGTCAACATCACCTGGTGCAAAGCAACAGTACAGATGTACCCTGCATTCCGTCTCTGACACCCGACGGGTTCCAGACTTGGATGACACTCATGATCCAAGCCCACCCGGACATGGAGTTCCAGCGTCTCGCCAAGGCAGTCCTCGACATGCCTATCAGCAACGCCGATGACTGTAAAGAGCGCTTCCCGAAGGAGCTCTCTCGTCGGCTGTTTCCTAAGTACGAGAACAGAGAGGCGAAGCAGCGCTGCTTCGCAGCTATCAGCGATTCGGATCCGCACGTCGTCAAGCTCCCTCGGATCATCGACATGCCACCGCCGCCACCCACGGCGCCCATAGGAAGCTTCGAGCGCGACCGCACGCCGTACGCGAGTCCACCGAACCCCAGCATGTCGGCGCCTCCGCCCTCGAGCCACCCGCCCGACCACGCTCCGGACTTGGCCCGCGATCGCGACGACGAGGGCGACGACGACGACGAGTCGCGCTCCAAGCCATTTGGCATCCCGCTAGAGCGCGAGCGCAAGCCGTACACGGCTAAGGAAGGCACGGGCAAACGGTACGAAACGGCCGACGACGGCGGGCCCAGGGCCGCCTCGGACACCACGACGTCGCCGTCCAGCTACATGACGGGCAGCGCCACCAGCGCGACCACGGGGGCCTCTTCGTCGCGCTACGAAGCCTCGGCCGGATACCAACAACACCACCGCCACCACCGGACCTCGTCCAGCAACGCTCCGCCGCAGAGTGCCTACGCGGGCCCCTCCTCGTCGTCGACCAAGCAGGCTCACAACCACCCCCGCCGCTCGGCCTCCAACGCCGCCGCCAACGGCGGTGTCCGCCGCCCCCGCAGCCCGACGTTCAACCCTTACACCCGGTCCGAGCCCGTGGCGGTGGGCGAGCCGCCTTCGGGGTACTACGGCGGGCTCGGCGGCCCCGGCGGCATGGGCGGCGCGCCGCTGTACGAGGCCACGTCGGGACCGCCGGACTTGGAGCGCGGAGACGGCGCGGGCGGCGGGAGGCGCGTGCCGGCGTCAGAGGTGGAGGCGCAGATGAGGGCGGAGTGGGAGGCGAGGAGGTATGGTGGAAATGGTGGGGGCGGGGAGGAGGAGTATTTGAGGAGGCAGAGTGGGGTTGGTGTTGGTGGTGGTGGTGCGGGGATGTATGCGGGGCCCGGATATGGGGTGGGGGTGCCGCCGCCGCCGCCGAGGTATTGAAGCAGATCAGTGACTGAGAGGTGGTTGTGTGGTGCTTGCGGATGGTGGTTTGATGGGGGGTTCACTGCTCGCCTTCTGCTCGGCCGTCTTGGAGCTGGGATTCAAGCCGGGCTAGAGCAGGTGTCGCTCCTTCGAGATGACCTCTTCCTTTTACTCTTTGTTCGATTCTTCACGCAGCGGCTTAAAACTGACCTCTTTTTTGTTTTCTCTTTCTTGGCACTTCGTGTATTTTTGAATAGTGGAAGGTCTGTTCCTTAGCATGTCGATGAGTGAGTGGGTGCTAGCGGAGAGAAGTCAAGTTGTTTTATTTTGTCTTGTTCTTTATCCAACCCCAGTTTGGCGGGCTGCGTTCGATATGATTATGATACCACTTTTCCCCCGCTTTACCCCTTCCTTTTCCTTCTCTTCTTTTTCCTTTTTGCTTCACTTCAATGTCTGAGTTTTATAGCGCTCGATGCAGATGTATTTGTACGAAAGGAGAGTCAAGTTTGTCAAAAGGAACTGCATGTCATCCAGAAAGCACCTGCTTGTACTTGTAAGCGCGGATTGAGATTTTAGCCAGAAATGGATAACTTCAAATTTTTGGAATGATAGCTGCGAAGTCACCTTTTGTCTCTTAGTGCTTCGGTCGTACGACCTAAGGATTGGCGCTAATCCATTGCCTCGACACGCTGATATTCTACTATTTTCCTGTACGAGTCCGTTCCCGTCCGCGATGCATCTTTTACCTACCCACGAATTCCGCTCGCAACACGCGCGGTCCTTGGGACCCAGCGTGTCGAGTATTGGGAGTCCTGATTCAGTTGAATATCATCTACTTATTTTGCTAATCTAAGATGGGGGTCTAGGAGTATCCAACGCTAGTAGATTTCAACCTCATCTCATCACCGGCCTATATCCGAAGTTCAAGGGAACCCTGTTTGACTACTAATGTCACCCTATCTATGGCGTTCAATGCAGTAAAACTTGGTCACTTTATCTTAACATCCCGTCTAGACTTCCCAGATAGCTACGGGGCCACCCTACAGCGACGCTTCTATTGCTCCGCGACTTTACATGTAGTGCCGTTGGGTCCAGCCGTGGCAAGCACGGGCGTGTGCGCTGTTCGATTTCCGTTGGGGAACAGCGCCGTTGATTTTGGGAGGCGCGGTGTGCGGCCGCGAAGGAGGGCGCATGGATTGTCCGTGACATACAGCTCAGCGGGAACATCATTGGTGGATGCAAGGATGCTCTTGAACCATTGCTTGCATAGGCCACCGGTGAGTGTCGTCGGCCCGAGAAAGCCTTCGAGTTACGATTCGTCGCTGGAGCAAGGCTATATGCTGTCCCGGATATCCCAGTCGGATGCCACGTACTGCCTGTGGTGGCTCAGCCTCGTAGGAATCCAGTCTATTTGTGTGATCAGGCCCCGAGCGGGTGGGCGGCTGGCTGAAAACAAATTCTTCTCTGAACTTCCTGCAATCCTCACTGCCCTATCTTCACGAGTCTCGTACATTTCTGCGACTTTGCTATATCTCAGCTCGCATATTGATTCCCTACATTGAGTCGTTTTGATCCGGTCGACCTCGATACAGCAAAAACTGGAGTCCCAGAAATACGAATACCGACAACTGGCAAACGACGATGATATCAGGCTGATAGTTCTCTTCCCCAAGCTCGACGGTTCCCAGGAAGTCCGTTGCATGCTGCTTCACTTCCCGCTAGCCTCTGTGCCTCTATACGAAGCTATCTCATACGCGTGGGGAGACCCGTCCAAGACACAAACCATCATCGTGGACGGCCGGCCATACGCCACAACTACCAAAGTGCTTGAAATTCTACGAGGGATGGCTTCTCCTGAAAGCTCGAGGCTGCTCTGGATCGACGCTGTCTGCATCAACCAGGACGACCTAGACGAGAAAGCCACCCAGATTCCGCTGATGAGCAAAATCTACTGCCGCGCGACCTCGACGGCCGTTTGGCTAGGAGACGCGCCCGATGCTCAGGCGGCCGTCGAAGCCATTACTGCGATTAACCGAGTTGTATACCGGCCAAACTTCACGCTTCCAGATCCATTTTTGCGAAATTATCTAGGTTCTTGCCGTCAAGCAGCGCTGGCAAGGCTAATCCAGAACTCTTGGTTTTGTCGAGTCTGGGTCATTCAAGAAGTAGCTTTTTCCCGTCGAGTACAGTGCATTTACGGCAAAACTAGGTTCAATCTACATGATCTGAACGCTGTGGTCAAGTGGACTACCATGTGGGCAATGGACCCTCAGGAGGGGCAATATCTCGAAAAACTTCTGTATCGGGGATTCCGGGTAGGAATCAGGAATGCTTCGTGGATGTTGAATAGGAGGAGCGAGTCAATACCTCCCCAGGATCGGACAAGTCTCTTACACGCACTTTTCTCCACGGAAGAATTTGTGTCCACAGATCCGAGAGACAAAATATTTGCACTTCTCGGATTGGTAACTGAAGTACCTCCCCCATCCCTGAGTCCAAATTATCATCAAGATGTCACGAAACTGTTTATCAATGTCATGTGTCACTTCCTACGTTCCGATGGACCATTCAACCTCACCGTGGCACTCTGCAGCGCAGGAATCGGTTCTGGAAGGAACTTGGCCAACCTTCCCTCTTGGGTAGTAGACTGGACTTGCATCGGTAACTTTTTGTCACAAATACGACTTTTGGCCACTGACACGGCAAAGCTCTATAATGTGACCTTGAATAGTAAAGCTCAGTTTGACATTAATCCACACCCGATTCTTAAAATTAGAGCCTTTGAGGTGGACAGAATTAAGCATTTGATCACATTGGATTTCAACGTTCATTCCGACTCTGAAGCCGCCATCACGTTCGAAAAGATGCTAAGGGAAATTTATAACCTGGCAGCCGGCTCGTTCACAGCTAAAGAATGCACGATATATGAGAGCTTGGAAGAAGCTATCTGGAGGACGCTTATTCAAGATACAGTGCTGGAACCAAATGGAAGCGTTGATCGACCCGCTCCTATTGAATATGGCGACTACTTCCGCTGCTTGAGAGTTTGGGTCGGTGGGATGATGTATAGTGCGAGTAAAGGAGCCGACCTTACATTTCTTGCCGATGCCGTCGCGGTCTCTCGTCACATCCGTGACCATTCTAGCTCTTTGGAGGAAAGGATACAAAAATTCCTGATACATGTTGTTCTTTACGAAGAGCGAAAATTCTGCTTTACTGAAAAAGGATACACGGGAATGAGCCCCAAATATTCCAACGAAGGCGATACGGTCTGTATGATTTTGGGTATGCAAACGCCGTTCTTGATCCGTCATAAGCCTGCGAATCATATCGATGGGATGCTCGGGAAGGAGGAACGGTGCCAGCTTGTCGGCGAAATGTATGTCCATGGGATGATGAATGGAGAAATGATGGATCAGGCTGGAAACGCGCGTTGGTATCACATTGAGTGAGAGGCATGCTACGATGATCCGCCTCATAGCTCTACAAATCACCGAAATCTTCGCAATGGGTATTTCTGTATGGAAGCCTGGAGTCGAGTGTCCCAAGACGGATCCGGGAAGACGGCGTCGCAATGTACTGTCGAACTAAGATAGCCAGCTTAGAAACAATGTCTTGCTTAGAGCAGATCCACAGGTTCGACGTGCATAGCACACAAGGTTTGTCGGGATTGACAGTTCAAAACTGCATTCGGATGCCGCAACTTTGTCAAAAGCGTTGCTGGCGAAAGGTACATACGGAATCGGCCGATTGAATTTTAAAGCAGCGGACTGAAACCTTTGAACGCTCGAAACTCGTTCGGGACAGGCATGCCGGGAAGCAACCTAGGATAGAGTCTATAATGACTTAGGTTTTAGAGGTGTTGAAAGACATAAGAGGCACGTGGCATCGTTGCTGATCACCAACGTTGATTCTGCGCGACAAGAGAGCGCTGGGAAACGGCCACCACGTCAGGGAGTCTAGGAGCCATTGACTTCTTTCATGAACAACTGTCCTACGGTCGGTAGACCGGAAGGATGGATCAATGTAGGGGTACAAGCCGAGTAGCATAAGACATCGTAATTGTGAATAGCGACAAAGAACGGAGCCCCATCATAGTTGATGGCAAATCGGCGGAACATAGGGGATTCGAGCTGTTTGACTCAACTGACTAGGGAGCGTCGGAGCAATGGCGCGCAGATTGGGAAATCGCTCCGGAATTGCAAATCGAAATTTTTGAGTCGTAAAACCGATGATCTCAAAACTGCATGTACGTTATTTAAGTCAGGAGACTTAGCTCCTCTTCTTTTGTCAAGACAAACCATGGGAGTAAACGCAGACGACGATCCAGGCCTATTAATGGAAACGTCACAAGTTGGGCTTTCCCACGTATAGAAGGTCAAAACTGGTTTTCAAATGTTCGGTCCTATCACGAGGCAGGCGCGTGTCCTTGGCTATCTCGCCAAAGAAGAGACGACAACAAGAAATGACGAACACGAGGGCTGCATTGCGGCGAATGACTCGCCCGGGGCCCAGGTGAGGCTCAGCGGCCCGTCCTCTTGCCAAGGACCAAATGGAAGGGTTGAACTGGACCTCGCATCGACAACGCTCGAAGCCTCTCTGCGATCACGGATCCAACCCGTCTACTACGATTGGGCAGCGTGGTTTTAGTCCCGACTCTAACGCGCGATTGGACTTGCCTATGTGCATGGCCGAAACAAATACGACCTCTGTGGAAATGAGCTCCTCGGTGGAAGGCCGTCCCGGGCAGCTTTAGCGCGCGGACAGAGAGTCAACCTCGCCAAGATTTTGGAGTGAGATCCCGGCCTGGCACGTTACAGGCGAACCGGGGAGCTCCTGCGGAGCGACCAGTCACGACGCTCGGAAGCCGAACAACTCTCATTTCGACCAGCGCGCTACGCCATTCTTAGGACGTGGCTAGATTGTTGATCCCAAACGGTCGGCAAGCTTCGCCTTACATAGACACTCAGTGGACGCGGGTGCGGTCGGACTTCCAGATGTCATGGTGTTGGCTCCCGATAAGGAAGATATCGATAGTCACATCGAGGGGCCAGACCCCAAAGCAGCCTAAAGCTAGACCATTCCGCGATCCGTCAGGTCCAAAGAAAGGGCGAGGCAGGGACGGGAGAAGGGGAACTCGATCGATGCGCATTCGGAGGGTGGTACTTCGTACATACCGTCACCTTCAGCCTCGCATTTGCGTCGTTCTCAATGCAAGTCTGCAGCCAGGCACGTCTCCGCGAGCGGTTGAGCGCCGCTGCAACAACAGCGGTGCTACGAGCCTCCTAGCCGCGTCTCATTCCTTTCATAATACGAATGGGCGTTAAAGCTCAAAAAAATGCGCCAAGGGGGGGGCTAGGTAGGCGGGGAGGTTGGGATGGGAATACGAACTGAGCGCACGGTGCAAGGGGAAACGCAGCTGCTAGCCGAGCCGCGAGCCGCCCTGCCAAGAGGCGACGTCCGACCACCGCCTGCCCCGGGCCCATTTCCACATCGACGCCACAAACACGGGCTCCCCCAGATGCGTCCTCCCGTTTCGAGCAATGGCTGGCCGAGCCGAGCGCGCCCCGAGCGCTTCACCACCCGGCCCCTCGGCCGCGCGATCACATTTCCCGCCCGTCCCGGCCTAGTTTAATGAGCTTTTTGGTGCGCCACGCGCCGCGTTCCGTGGGGCCAGGCCCCCCGGGAACTCGTGGGGAAACCGGCGCAAGAGGGCAACCTTAGCCCAGGGGCTGGGGAGATTGGACGCATCCGGGGGGACAGCCTCCAGGGGTAGAGCAGCTGCAGTACATAATGCGGTGGCTGCTCGCCGTCGCTTCAGCTCTCGACCTCCAAGAGACAACAACATCTCTCAGCCGCTGCTTCGGACTGTCACTCATTTGAAATCACTCGTCACTCGTTATCTGCGTGTGTGTTTTGCTTATTAGTAGTAATTCACTTTCAAAAACCTACTTAATTCATCCGTCCAAGCAACTCTTACAAGTCTCTTCAAACAACCCCAAGCAGACAAAATGAAGTTCTACACTGCCATCGCCGCTTTCATGACCGCGGCCGCCGTCCGCGCCCAGACCCTGGATGGCATCGAGCTCGAAGGCATCACCACTGAGGAGTTCCAGACCCTGATTCCAGAGTGCGCCGTGAGTACTCCTCCACTCGATTTAGTACGTTTGAGTGAGCTCTCAACTGACGATCAACCCAGATCACCTGCCACGATCTTGCTGTTGAGACAGATGGCTGCGACATCGACGACTACCGTTGCCACTGCTCCAAGACTGGCTACATCGCCACTGTCATCGATCCCTGCCTTCCGGTCAACTCTACCTGCACTGACGATGATGTTGCTTGTCAGTTTGCCCCAACACCCCTCCCCCACCTTACTCTCTTGCCGCCCCAATATTAACCCTCAGACCAGCCTTCGCCTCCCTGATCACCCCGCTGTGCAGCTACTACAACAGCACCTCTCCGCCCGAGTCGAGCTCCAGCTCCTCCAGCTCCAGCTCCAGCTCGACCCCGTGCCCGACCAGCACCGAGGTCTACACCGCCACCACGACCGAGTGCCCGGAGTCCGAGTCGACCACCTACTACGTGCCGCCGACCACCATGTCGACCTCGTGCGAGACGCCCTACCCGACCCCCAACGCCACCTACCCGAGCTACTCGCCGTCGGCGACGCCCGCCTACACCTCGAGCCCGCCGCCGTTCGAGGGCGGCGCGGCCAAGGTCGGCGCCGGCCTCTTCGGCCTCGCTGGCGCCGCCTTCGCCGTCCTGCTCATCTAAGCGAGGGAGCAGCTCTCCTGCATGGTCAATTTCCTTTCGGGATGAACGAGTGGCATGTAACGAGTTCGTTTCGGCGTGGAGGCTTCCTCGTCCTTTTATTTTCCGAATACCCGCTTTCGCTCGGCGAAGCTAAGCTTTTGGATCTTCTGGTCTATCTCCGGGCTAGTCTCATGTTTAATGTAAATAGCTGCCTGTGAGATGTATGCCTTGGAGGTGATTTGCCTTCGGCTCGTACGGTAGCCAGTAATAATATTTGTCTGCAGAACGCTTTTGCCTTGCGTGTGATTCTCTGAATTGGGTGCCGCTGCAGTATCGCAACATGCAATTGACCATAGAAGTGGATAAATTTGCCTAGATGTCTAGCGAAGAGTCCAACTAGAGGAACGTAAAAGCCTCTCTCCATGCCCTTTGTCATCCCTACTCCGTCATGTTAAAATACGTGCTGTGGTGCTATTACACCAACTGACCAAAAAACTGGTACAGTATCGCTCCAGGGAGGCTAGCACTGGCTATGAGTTGTGCTAACAGCAGTTTACATAGTTCCTATTCCGCCGCTCCAAGGGTAATTTGTTTTCGAGGTCGTCGCTAGAACTCCTGCTCAACGCCCGGACCAATCGTCCGCTCACTATCCGTTTTCAACAAGTCCCGCGACGGGCATCATTGACTCTAATTAAGGCCCAGTCAATGCACGGGCAATCGCTGTAGTCGTCATAGCTGAGAGGCGTTGCCAGGATCTGTTTTCGAACTTTGAACGTGTGCGCGACTTGCTCTAAGCTTGAGTCGAGTTGCCAAGCCTTAAGGTACGTCTCTTTCATTTCCTCGCTCCAGATGCATGCCAGACTCCCTAGCCCGCTCCCCAATCTCCGTGGCCTCTTTATTCTCGTTCTTTTGGATTTCCAACAGCATGTCGGCCTCTCAACAGCGGGTTGGAATCTCCGCAGGTTAGACTCCCAACGCCAGGCTGGAGTCCCAACACGAGGTTGAATTTTCAGTGGTAGGTCCTATTCTAGGTTTTGAGCCTCGGCATAGAGCTTGAGGAGACTGTTCTGTTCATCAAATCCCAATCTTTGTTCTTGGGCTTGGGATAGGTCAATAATGACTAAACGTATAGGCCGAGACTGGCAACATTGCTGGGTTTCAGGGGGTGAGTGTTAGGGCCAGCGCAATCCCAAATATAACGTGAAACTTTAGGACGGATGGTGCGTCTGCTTTTTGTCTTCGAGGCGAGATCACTCGACGAGTCCTGATATGACTGAAAACCTTTCGAAGCCGGACCACAAATACCTGAGTAGGCGACCATGGAACGCTAAGCGGGACAGAAACGGCGAGCCAAGATGACGTCCTCTGAGAGTAGAAGTGGCAATTAAAACGCTTCCAACACGTGGAGTCATGAATCACGCCAGGCTTTCGCGCGCCATGCGTAAAGGCAACACTCTGGCACGAGAAAAGAAGAGAAGATGTATGCTTCTGAAGTGGAGATACAAGCTCGCTTTGCGAATGCAAAGGATGTGTGCTTCTCTGGTGCTTCTCTGGTGCTTTGGCCATAGTGTGACATGATTGCTTTAGTAGCAGACTTGGCAATCGAGCATGGGAGAGACATTTGATGGCCAAGAAATGGGACCGCCAAATAGGAATCCTTGCCTGATATGATTCGCACTCTGTGTCGCGCTCCACCCTCTAGCGGGGCGATGGAATGGTGGAGATCTGAATCTCTGGAGTGGTTGACCAATGGTCTAGGGCCGAGCGGGCCACGATCAGGTGTAGGTCGTGGGGCGATCGGCAAGAGTCGCTTTACAATCGCTGATGCATGGCATGCGATTTCAAGAGTAAAGCGGAAGAGAGTTGTTATTACTATAGACTGGATCGGGTTGGATTTATATAGGGTCCAACCCCGATCACGTGCCTTCCACCCTCAGCCAGCCATGCAAGCGTAACGAGTAGTTCCCGGAGGAATTCTCCACCGACGTCTAGAACAAAGTCTGGGCAGTCCAGAAGGATGCCCACGGAAAGTGGACGTGAGGAGAGGGCGTGGAGAGGGGAATCTCGTAGCCCGGACTTCAAACGAAAAAGAGGTCAATGTGGCGCGGCAGCGTCATGATCTAGACCAAGAAGGAGCTCTTCAAAGATGACGCAAGCATTCTCAAGTAGACAGGAAGCCTCGACATAGTTCTTGCCTTCGCACGTGCACCAAGCCCCGCATTCTTTCCACTGGCGATATTATATTGCGAAGGGCGACTGCTAAAAGGGGCGACTGCTGAAAGGATCCCGGCTTGATACCCAGGGAGGTAGGTAGGCACCTACCTACCCGGTGCCCAGGTACCCTTTGGCCTCTGATCAAGCAGTTGCAAGAGCGCACATTTCTCTGCGTCTCTTCCCCATGGTTAGGACAGATGCTAGCTCGTCTACCTATCAATTGTGAAAGTACGCATGTAGCAATCCGACCGCTACATACGAGCGCCGCGATGGCGCTCACGCCGCAACGGCGACAGGCGCGGCTTTTCCGGGCCCACCGTCCTTCGGGATGTCGTCCTAGGTTCAACGCCACCAAATATCAGAAACGAGGTCGGTTCTATTCCTAGGCGCGCCGCTACTCGGCATACGGGGCGGGACTCCCACAACGGCGGCAGCTGCGGAGCCGGGGAGAGATGGCGCGTAAGGAGCGCGCAGGTCAAGACTAACCTTGTCGAAGATAACCTTGATCATTAGACTGCAGCTCGGGCAGACGGCGATGTCCTCGCCATCCCGCAGGTCCGCGACGCATATCTCGAAGCGGTCGCCGCAGGGGCACGGGTAATGGTAGATTTGCAGTTTCGCGTCCCACGTCATGTCCTCGATTTCGATCTCGTCGTAGACGGACATTGCGGCGGTGAGTTCGAGCAGATTAACGCAGGCGCGATTGCTTGTTTTCGGAAAGAGATGTCGTGAAATGCTCGAACGAGCGCGTTGGACCGGGGTGCAGCGTAAAAGTTCGAGGCTGAGGAGGCGGGAAAAAAAGGTAGGTATGCAGCGCCTAGGGCGAATCGTTTTTGGCCACCGCGGGGGTGGGATGGCGCGCGCCAAGGCCGGCCCCGGGGGGAGGGCGGTCCGGGATCGTCTGCAGCACTGAGTCACTTGGTTACGGCCAAATCCCTGTGGGCCATGCGTGCTGGTTCGGCCTCGCCGCGATTCCGAGCGAGCCTTCCCAACTTGTGGAACCCAGCCAGACCGCCCCCGGAGGGGCAGTGGCGCCAAGACGTCGTAGCCTGCCGTGCTGCCTTGCTGATCTGGGAGAGCACTAATGTAGTATTTAATGTGCCTTAGTTCCTGCCTGACCGCTGGCCTTTTCCCCTCCTCTTTTTCCTTCTCACAAGCCCTCGTCCCGCTGAGGTGGACTACCGACTGCCCGCCTTTTCTTTCCCTTCTCCCCTGGAGTCCCGCCCCAGGGGTCTCGCGCTCGCCGGCCTCAAGAAGAGGCCGCCAGCCCAATCTCTACTGAAAGCTACAGCGTTTACCCTGGCCTCGGGAAGGGGCCGCCTGTCAGTCCGCTATGCAGACCTCGCTCGGAAGCTTCACGCCAAGATGGCAGCAACGCTGGGGACTCCCAGCCCAGCGCCGCGACCCCGGAGGATGCGTCCTCCGCCGCCGCGACCCACCGACGGCCGCAGCCGTCCCGTGAAGCCCGCCGCCGTTGCGGCGCGGGCGAGGAGGAGCAGCGGCAGGCTGCTCGGTGGGAGGACGGCGGCAGCAGCGGGGGCGGCAGCGGCGCTGGTGGTATAGGCGTTTCGGTGCACCCGGGTTCTATGAGTACTAGCGACGGTATCGACTTTATGGTTTCGACGACTACTTCCGGCGCCCCGGTCGAGCCGAGCTTCGGCGCCGACGCGCTGCGTCTGGACGCCGGCGGATTCGGCGGCTGGCTGGGGACGACGACGGTGGGCAACGACGTCGCGTTTGCGCCCGCAACGTCCGGCGCCATGGCGGCGGATCCGCTGCTCCTCGACGGGGGCTCGGATTTCTCGCTGTCGGGTGTGGGCGAGCGGTCCGCGATTGCTACGCCTAATCTTCAGTCTGTTTCAGGTCAGCCATTTCTAGAGAGAATTCCAAAGTCTGTGCGAGAATGCTCACCGTGCAACAGATCCAGAGGGCATGCCCTTTAGTTCGGCACCTCTATTCGGTCACTTCGATTTGTCTTCGGCTTCGACTCAGAGTTTCTTTACCGAGCCTCTTCTATCGACGTCTCAACCCTTATTCACGGTTTCGTCTTCAACGGAGCCACTGTACGGCAGCTCGGCGCCCAACCTCTCCCCGAGCGCCACCTTCGAGCCTTCTCCCGCGTCTTCCAACTCCGACAGCCGCGTGCACACCAAGTCGTCGTCACGAGGCCCGTCTCCGCCGTCCAGCACGACGGAGAGCAAGATCATCGAGAAGCGACAGCGCAACACGTTGGCGGCCCGCAAGTATCGCCAGAAACGACTCGATCGCATCGCGGAGCTCGAGCGTGCGCTCGAGGACGTGAGTCGCGAGCGGGACGACCTGAGGGTGCAGTTGGCGCGGAGGGACGCGGAGGTGACGACGCTGCGAGGGATTATGCGATAGGAGAAGGATTGAGACGGCACCAGTGAGGGATTATATGCGAGGTTTCGAGCTTTCCTATTATGAACGTAGCAATGAAATGACTGTTTCGACCGCCTTATATGGCGTCCTTGCGGATGTGAGGTTCTTGGCTGAGAAGTCGTCGTACCCGGACCCGTAACGCATCCCGGGAGGAAGCTGATTCGACTAATATTGGCATCATTGGTGAGAGACGTCATCAGTATGGAAATGAAGGCGACCGCTTTTCAATTGAACAGGTAGACGAAGAGCAGGTACGACAATCTACCGCGCATACACGATCATCGTGACCTCCACTTGGAATTGTAAAAGTAATATGAACGCGTAGCTCGTACTCCACGCTCCATACTCCATGATTGATACAACTGCGGTTCGAAGTACTATCAATGCCTTAGAATGAGGATTCGAAACCAACATGAGCAATGATGAGACACTATGAGTCATAAGTAATTCTTCTAATCCCTAGTGAGCACTTCGATGATGTTTCGAAGGGCCTTTTGAAGAATCGCCTTCGATTCATGTGCGCAACGGGCCATTTGTTCCCTGTCGCTGGGGAAGTTCATATTTGGAAGAATATTTCTGTTTTCCCATTGGTGTAGACCTCGGTACGAATTTAATAGGAGAATACTCTCATTGTGCCGGAGTTCTCGCATAATACTCAGCTCCCCACCTGGGCACCATCGTGATAGAAGTGTGAGAGCGTAGGCTAAACCACACGCGGTTTAGTGTCGCTATCTCCTGTGAAGATTTCCACTCCTCCCCGCAAGCTCCAGGCCTCCAGGAATCCTAGTTGCCATTACCATCGATCAGGTTGTACTATCGACACGCCAATCTAACTGCATTCGCTGTTCAATGATCTTCTCAAGATCGTACTACCCTGCTGGTACTTTGTCTCTGGCATTCTGATCCTCCGCGTTGGCGTGAGATGGTTCGAGGTACGGTAAGAGGTCGCTTAAACCTTCCACTTGTTTCGTGCAGCTTGAGCTTTCGCCTCGTCTTTCCAATTCTGTCGTGAAGAGGAATCAGCAAGGCGCACTTGATTCTAACTTTCTCAACAGGCCGATCTTATGAATCCGAGCCCACTACATCCATCTGATTTTCACTCCTCCACAAGAAATTATCCAGACACCCACAGCGGGGAGCACCCCCAACTGGCCAAAGCCCCACCAGCATTCATAGTGACTCATACCGCGTCATCGACCAAACGAGCTTAGCGCATAACCCAGCTGCCGGGATCCATTAGTGCGCGCAGATGCCCGGAACCAAAAGTCAAGGAGCACTCTGATTGGCCCACCTGTCGTGCTACATACAATGCATCTGTTTCTGATCAGACACGGAGAGACGGTCGACAATGTTGCTCAAGTCTAGTGAGTACAATCCACTTTAAAATAACGGGGGCGCATAGTGCATGTTGTTAGCTATCTTCCGGCACACAGAAAGAATGAAGTCTCGATGCGGGACGCACAACTCAATCCAATACATGAGTGCAAGGTTAAGAACAGTAGCTTTTGGTGGTCTTTCGCATAGACTTTTACTCCAATCCGGAGTATAAGAATTCCGGCGGAGTAAGCCATTATTCGTTCAATGCTACCAGAAGCATCCTTAGGTAGCACATGGCTCAAGCTTTCTGTGTGCCGGCGGTTTTCATAACAACTTACGCAACATCCCCCCCTTTTAATCACCTTGGCAATCTGCACAAAAAGAACTTAGCCTAGTAACACCAATCGTCGCAGCGCCGGAACCAGGGACTCCGCCCTGACCAACCACGGCTACCACCAAGCCACGCGCCTCGGCGAACACCTCGCCGGCGCCGGCGTCCGATTCACTCACTTCTTCGCTTCGGACAAGACGCGGGCCCGCGTGACAGCGGAGCGGGTGCGCGCCGCCCAACCACAGGCCGCGACAGCCGCAGCGGCGCCGGGGATCCCGGCCGTCGTGCAGACGCCGCTGCTGCGGGAGCAGGACTTCGGCTCGCTCGAGGGCGTCTCGTTCGTGGCGCGGCCGTACGACTTTGCGCGGGCGGGGCGGAAGGCGGACGCGGCGCCGCGGCCGGACGAGCCCGGGTTCGTGGAGATGGAGACGAGGGAGTCGATCAACGCGCGCGTGGACGCCTTTTTAAACGCCCACTTGCTGCCGCTGCTGGACGTGCCCGTCTCCTTTTGCTCCTCCACTTCCGCCTCGTCCCTGACCTCCCCGCCACTGCCTCCCCTTTCCGCCTCCCCCTCCTCGTCCTCCGCGCCCGCCCCCGCCCCCGCCCCCGGTCCCGCGCCCCCTGAGCCCGTCGTCGCCGTCGTCTCCCACGGCATCACCCTCATGGTCCTCTGGCGCCAGCTCCTCCTCCGCCTGCCCCGCGCCAGCGTCGCCGTGCACCCGGAGCTAGCCGGCAGCCTGGCCGGCGCCGGCGGCGGCACTGCCGCCGTCGACGTCGCCCGGCTGGGCGGCTGGTCCAACACGGGCTACTTGGAGCTGCACTTTGCGCGGGCGGTGCCGCCGCGGGAGGTGGCGGAAGCGGAGACCGAGGCCGAGGCCGAGGGTGCTGGTGGTGCTGGCGGCGCTGGTGGTGCTGGGCAGAGGCCGGCCTCGACGTCGCCAGACGCGGCGCCGGGTAGGAAGACGGCTGGGGAAGAAGAGGAGGAGGAGGAAGAGGAGGCGACGTCGTCGACGGTCGCGATGCTGCGTGGCTGGACGACGACGATCCGGACGGTCAATGGCCGGCAGCATCTGAGCGGGCTGAAGCGGACGGGCGGCGGGGTCGGCAGCGCGACGCATGACGATAAGCAGAAGACGATGGATGCGTTTGTTAAGAGGAGGAAGAGTGAGTGAAAGGGGTGGAGACTTAGGTGGACATACATACGTACATGTGAGCGGTTCTGAGTTTTCTCTTTCTTGGCTATGTTGGTTTGGGTGCGGACGGAGTGCTGCTGTACTGTTGACTCTTGTGATTGAAAAATCATGTTGTTTCTTCACTCGCCGATCTGAATGCTGAATGTAGACGACGCAACTGTAACTGAGCTTTATCTGATTGGAGTCATTCGTTTATTGTTGTTACTCTTGTTTTCGTTCTTTTTTGGTAGGCACGAACTAATAGAGAATGTGCCGAAAACCCCCGATATTTGGAGCTGTTGGGGGTACAGTTGCTGGGACTCGGGCCGATGAAGTGGCTAGAAATCGCATTGCCGCTTGCTATGTCACAGTCTGTCCTTGCCTCGGGAATAGATAACAGACTTCGAGGGTTCCCGCACCCTGGAATATGTAAACATGCCGTGTTCTGTTTGGTTTAGATGATTGGTTAAATTTTTCGAGTGCACAAGTTTGCTTGTGGTGGTCGCAATGGCTTGGACTGGATTTAGAGATAGAGCCGAGTAGTCCAGTAAAAGACCTTGAATTCTACGAAGCACAGCCTAACCTCTAAGTTTCTAGTGCGGATCTGCCATGAAGTTAGGTACATGCTACGTACAATAGCTTCCAGCCACGCAGCCCAGCACGCGTTGTGATTGGCGGGGACGGGCGGCGGTGCGGTGGTGCGGCGGGGTGTGGCTGGGGGCGGCCCGTGCGCTGCAGGGTCCCCGGGTTTCTTGGAACCAGGGCTCATCCAATGCGGTCGCACCTTCTCTCACCTCCACCGCTCTTGCCTCCAGGCTTTACAAAAGCCGTTGCAATCGCATGCCGCAGCTCCGTGCTATGCTGCAAGTATCTTTGTGCTATATCGAAGTAGGTTGCAAGCACACTGCCCGACTCTTGACCGCAGCGCGCGTGAAGCAGGTTTCTGCCGTGGCGACAATGGGTGATGCGGTGCGCAGGCGGGTTCGGCTGCCAGCCTCCAATGTTTCTCGCCGGCCACCGCATCATCGCCACGTAAATTACCTCCCCCACCGCAATCTTTAAAATTCAACCACCTCATCTGCAACCTTCCTGTAGCCTTCCCATCTTTCTGCGCTCGTGTCCTCCTGGCCTCTCATTTGCCCGTAACTCTTGCTTGGCGGTCTCTTATTACGCTGCTCTCGCCAGGAACTAGCGCACGCGAAGCTTTTCTGCGTGCTTACCTCAACGGCAACTGCCACCATGCGTTTCGTGTTGCCGTCCGCAGCTGCGATGCTGCTTGTGTCGGCAGCTGGGCAGGAAACCACCTACACCGAGGGCCTAGTCATTCCTGTCACCGTCGATGGTAAGCCCTAAGAGATTCCTGTCTAATTGGTCCTGCTCGGTCGGGTTGATTCTAACGACGAAATATAGGCTATGTCACGTCCGTTACCTTGCCATACTGGCCCGACCAGGCTATGGTGACGGAGCCAGTCACGGTGACTCCGCCTGACGAGGTCGTTTCTAGCATGCTCTCGAGCGCCGTTTCGGTCATCAATTCCATCGAGACCTCTGTCGAAGTGGTCTTTTCCGAGGGTGCGACCGGTATGTGACAACCCTTCCATGTTCAAACTATGATCTTAATCGAACCGGACCTGACATCGAGCCAGGAGTGGCTTTCTCTACCACGGAGATCCCGATCGTCATCCCCGTGCCCACCCCGAACGCACTCTCCGTCCTCTATCCGGCGCTTTCGGCCATACCTACCACGATCGGCAGCTATATATCCGTCTGGACTGGGTTTCCGCCTGAGCCGAGCGTGCCCTCCGAGACTGGCGAGACGTCGGCCCCCGCGGTGACGTCCTCTCTGCCAGAAGCTACTACTAGCCCGGAAGTTTCTTCTGCGCCCGCAGCATCGTCGGCAGTCTCTGCCGCATCTTCTGCTCCTACTCCGACTACTGAAGGTACCACCGCCTCTGGGGCTGTTGCTTCGTCTAGCGCGGAAGAATCTGTCGAGAGTACCGAAGCAGTCTCGACCGTTGTCTCCCTTACCACTGCAATCACCACCTCCGGAGCACCTGCATCGTCTAGCGCGGAAGAAACTGCGGAGACGACAACCGGGGTTGTCTCGACCGTGGTCTCGCCTACCACTATAGTCACCATGACCGACACTTTCGTTTCGTCGGCTAGCGTCTCCGCGGCGCCGTCGTCCGCGCCTCCCTCGGAGTCCGTGACCGGTATCGTTACGATCCAGACTAGCACTCCCACGACGCTTGAGACGGTCGTCTCGGCTACCACCGAAACCGCCGAGACGGAAACGGAAACGGAGACGGAGACGGAGACTGCGGCAACCACGACGACCGAGAGTGAGAGCACTACTACCTCATCAGAGCTGAGCACGCCGACCGGCGATGAAGAAACGACGAGCTCTACAGGCGCGGCTCCGGCTCCGACTGCAAGCCCTGGTGCCGCCACTTTGTTGTGTGTTCACCACGTTTTCGTCGGTGGCGGCGCGGCGGTTGCTGCTTTTCTGGCTCTTTGAGCTGGCTGAACAATCGAGCAGGCTGGTAATGGTGTAATGGCTTTTGCTTCACGTTTATTGTTGCATGACTTACGACTTTTAATGTTCTATAGGGAAACCGCTTTCACAAGAAGAGGCGGCGTCTAATAGCGAAAATGGGATAATGCTAGGCTCAGGACTGCAAAGGTGCTGAGGGGCGTTTCTGTATGTTAGTCTCCGGTGGAGTTTTTTCAACCTCATGGACGGAGGCATGTACTTTATTGGCTGAACGCGCCGCATCAGCATTATCATTGCGGAGAGGGCCGGTGGATGAGGTGGGTGTACAGATGAGCACACCCGCGGGACTCCATATGGTTCGCGCTTCAAATGGCGTGATTGGTCTGTCGGCTTTCCATAACAATAAAAACAGCTATGCTACGCTATCAAAATAGCTATGGCTCGGAGGAATTTTGAATAATTGAAGGATGCAAGCACACAACCATGCAAAGGGGCTCGGCCGAACCCTGGATGCCCAACGCGGACCTACCCGATCGAGTTAATGACCTCAAATGTCAGCAAGTCAACTCTTTCAACCTCAGCCCATCGTCCTTCGAACATCTATGTACGTTATCTAGCACCGCAAGCCATCAATCGACCTCCCATTCCATCTACCGCATACTCTGCATTATTCCACATGCGAACCCCTCCCATCGCCACACTTTGAACGCCTCCTCTGCCTTTCCTATGCAATTCTTTTCCAAACAATCCTCCATCTCCTTCCTCGTCTTCAAGAAGTACCACGTCCGCCTGATCCCTATCGCCGTCAAGTCGGTCGCCCTCCGCCGCAAGGAAGCCATCAAGCGACGCGCGGCAGCCAGAGCCCAGCAGCGGAAGCAGCGGAAACAGCGAGCCGCGCAGACGCACCAGAGAGAGTCCAGGCTGGTCGTTCGGAGGGGCAGACGCAGGGCGCAGGCGGAGGCGAGGCCGTTGCAGCCGCAGCTGGACGGAGGGCGCCAGGAGATGCGGCGGGGGCAGTCGGACGCGAAGGGTGGGCGACGGGCCGGCTCGGCGGCGGCGGCGGCGAGGCGCGGCGAGAAGAGGAAGAGAGGCCGGGAGGCGAAGGATAACGGGTCGCCGTGGGCGGGAAGGGGCAAGAGCGGGATGGGCAAGGTGCGGAAGAGGGTGCGCGAGATGCTCGTGAGCAAGGACGAGAAGCGCCGGAGAGAGGAGCTGAGGAGGCAGGCGGAGGAGGCGGCGAGGAGGGCGCGCAAGCGGACGAGCTCGGTGAAGCGGCGGATCGGTGAGTTCGGGGACGGGGTGGGGAGGGAGTGGAGGCGCGGGAGAGGGCGCGGGAAGAGGGCGAGCCAGTCTGCGCTGTTGTCGACGGATAGGCCGCGCGGGTGGAGAATGCAGCCGAAGAGGGGGTTTAGCTGGCCGAGGCGGCGGAAGAAGGACGGGCTGGATGAGGTGAGGGATCTGCTTCGAAGGTCGTCGGAGAAGCTGGCGGGGAAGAAGAAGAGGGGGTGGCAGTCGAAGGTGTTCAAGCGGTCGTGAGGCGATGCGGGACCTTCAGGCGGTTCAAGACGCTGAGCATGAATACATTTGGAAGAGGCGCAAGTGACGTGTTTTGGGATACTCCATATCAGGCTGTGGCAATTTGACAATCCCAAACCCTCGAATGGTCCTAAGATATTCATATGTTTTCAACTCCAGTAAAATATTCCTACTAGATTCACTAGCACCTGAGCCGAATCAATAGTTTCTTAGCATTTCGCACAGCAGATCGCGTTGCTCCATATAATCAGTTTAAATCGCAATCGATGGACAGCTAAACTTACAACAGGCCGCACTTATTTGCTATTGCCACTCGCTATTGATACACGGGGAGTGTTACGACGTTGACAGATTGACGGGCCTTGATTTCAGCTCACAAACCCAAATTCAGTCACTAACTGGCTTAATATTACTTGAGTCCAACAGAGGATTGCGGCCATATAATGACTCTAGATATCAACCGAGCGTATCGATTGATGCATAAAGGAAAGAACAAGAAAAAACAAGACAGTCAACAAGAAGCCAACAGACAACAAGCTGCAAGACATTATTCCATCTGTGAGCGCGAACATAAAATAAGCCCGCCTTTTCAAGAGACATCTCATGGTCTTCTGAGGCCTACCTAAGTAGTCAAAACTAATGCTTTAGTTGCGACAGCTGGCTGGAAATCCCGACCGCAGAACCTAAGTCGTCACCCAAAGAAAATTTGGACTCTCATCACTAACTCTATTATCGTACTACTTGCAGTTGTGCCATAGGGCGTTAAACGGAGTAGGATGCACTAGCGGGTTGATTCCTGCCCAGGACTGCGGAGTGTGACCTCTGTCAGGGATGCCATCCATTCTGTGGCTCAACATACAGGGGTCCATTCGAAAAGAATTCATTTCCTAGATGCCTCTCATTGAGTTTCATGTCGGCCAATTTCACTCAATTGCGTCCCGGTCAGTCATGCGCAACCGATGATTTCGTGAGGTCGTTTGCACTTCCGTCCAATTAAATAGGAGGGTGACTGTCTCAGTTAGGCGTAACATGCCAATCAAATTAAGTTCTTCTGTAGTTACAGGTGCTACAACTCTCTGCGGAGCAGAAGGTCACCTGTTATACCGACTTAAATGTCGCCAAGCACGTGTCGGGGGTTTTGGGGGTAATGAGTCTAACACTTGACAAAGTCAGTAGTTCGCTCTCCGCGACGGCAAGAATAAAGGTAGGCCGTCCTCGGTGTTGCAGACTAGATGGATTTAGAATGATAAAACCCTCAGGTAGTAGGCTTTGTTCGGTAAGAAACAAGGCCACCCTAATTTTGTCTCCGAGTTTTGGATAGTTAGACATGCTGAACGACTAGTCTTGATCGAGTTTTTCTCGCACTAGTATGACTAACCTAAATTCAAGGACAATGTAGCAAAAGTTCGATAGTGTTCAATACTGGGCGAAAAGGCAGTGGAAATTTTCTAGTGCGAAACCTAAGGCAACTTTCTATTGACAGCAACAGAGAGCTAGTTTCTATGGCGGATGTCTTAGTGGAGTAAAAGCAATAACGTGTGGCCGAAACTTGGGACTGCGCTTGACCTGCGGTAGTGTACTATTTCTCTAGTACTAGTTGTCCTGCCTTCGCGCGCTATTAGTAGCCTTTCGAACTTCGTGCGCCCAACATAATAAGTTCATCGCACCAAACTTATTTCAACATTTTGGCAACCTTCTAACTCTATTAAAGCCGCTAGACAGGATGGGAAAGAAGGCAAACGCCCCAGGAACATCACGCCCATTGCTAAGCCAGAGTGTCCATGCCTATGTGCAGTCTGCAGCCAGAGAAGAATTTGACCGAATGTTTTTGTCCGGAAGAGACGAATGCTTCAACGATGAACGTACAAACCTCGGACCAGCTGTCCAAAAAGAGATTCGTCAGGCAGTTCGCTGGGCCAAACGAGACTTCATAGACGATATCGAACACACGAGATTTTCAGAATCACCCGTATCAGATTCGGATGAGCCGTATGGAACTGGAATAATACGTTCGCACACAAATCAAAAGCCGAATAGTCATCTACCACCAACAAAGTCAGGCCTGAGCCAAAAACAGCGGCAAAGGGCATCAACTTACGGCCAGCAGGCCCCCGTGGAGGGTTGGCGCCGACGGCATGTGCCCGATTTCATAGCGCAGAGAGAACAGTCGGCCGTGCCATCAGATAGCGAAACACAAGACGATGACTTTATCCGACGAATTCACCACCGAAATCATAAGCACCACATGATAGAATATCATGGACAGCCCAGTTTGGCCGAAAACTTTGCGAAGCTACTCATTCCTGGACCAGGTCATCCATGCCTACTGTGCAAGCGCTGCGCCCGTTGTAGACATGAGTATGATGAACACCGCAGATATCTCGGGCCGCCGCAGAATTATAAGTTTGCGAGGAAGCATCCCAAGGACAGCTCTCGACGCCCTGGAGTTAGCTTCCAGAAGATGCCTTTTAATCCTCGCCAGGGCAAACATACAGAGGCTGATGCTGAAGCGACTTACACTAACCGTTCGACACCATCTTCCCCGTCTCGCCTTCCTGAACCTTCACCCCTTAGTGGAGCTGATGCGCCTCAAATTTACAAACAATGTGAAGTCACAATTACCAACCACTACAACTACCACAGTTGCCGATCCCACCACTCCTCCCCACAAGCCTATTCGGAAGGCAAACTAGGTGATTTCGATTGAATTTTTCCAGACGGCGGTCTAGCGATCTTGTAATCTAAGCTCTATTATGGTAGCACTCCCCTACCAAGGTCACAACAATGTGGGAACCAGATAATAATGATTCTGTTAATGGTGGATAGGAAAATGGGATTCAGTTTTACTAAGAACCGCAGAGTCTATAAAAGGCCGTATTCTATTTAGACTACTGAGTCTTGCGGCTTCATTTTCCACGTGAAATTCTAAATACGGCCTACTCTCAAAAGTCCGATTGCACTCACCAATAAACACTTTCTCATCCTTCCTCCCAAAATAAACCCCAGGGCAAACTTTTATCTATCCCCAAACCCATTTTCTCGTGAAATCCATGTTAATCAGTAAAATTGTTCATAAGAATGCCGTTCATCCTAAGCAGTTCCACGTCCGCCCTCAGACCCGTTGGGAACTGCTGGCGATCATCCCTATTAAGTCGAGGCACCATTGTCTCCAGGTCGCCCGCTTCAAGCAGCAAGTGAACGCATGTGAGACACAGCTTAAGGCCGCAGCCGCGAGGAGTCGGGACGACTCCGTTCACCGCTTTCCCGCCCTCGTGTTCCGTGACCGGGGGCATGATGCAAGCAAACACAGCAAGCCTGAGGCAGATGGAGCACCAAACATCCGACACGTCGCCTCGGCGCAGCTTCCGCAGCAGCTTCTGCGACCCGGGAGAAGAATTGTCCGCGGGCTGACCGACGCGCTCGCAGAAGCTAGGAAGCCGGTCGAACTCGTGGCCTTCGCAGGCCATCACCAGCACGCGCTCCGTCATGCACGAGGAGCACATGCGGACCTGCGGCTTGCGTCCCGCGACCCCGCCGAACAATTCCGTATAGCCCTTGCCGTCGTCCCAAGCAATCACCTGGACGGAGACGGGCTTGGAGTTGCCCAAAAGGCCGAAGCCCGGATGCGTGCACCACGAACAGGGCCTCGGGCCGGTCTCGTTTTGGTCGCAGTTGAACTCGATTGGATGCGCGAACTGGGTTTTAATAGTAGCTATGCAGCCGCGATGCCCAGCGACATCCATTAATACGCGGCGCTTGCGAGCTTTTGGAGCAGGCTCCGAGGACGACTCCATGGATGCAACAGCAACTCCCCCGGTTCCATTGCCAGGCGCATTGTCCGACGTACTCTTGCTTTCCTTCACCGATGACTTGTTGGCCGAGCAAATCTTTCCGGCTTGCGCGCATTGGTTGCAACCATTTTCGTCCGAATCTTTAGTTTTGGCGATGGAACAATCTGACTTCCTGCCCTTCGCGCAACATTCAGTGCACGCGCCACGCCGCTTCTTCTTACTTTTGACCTTGCGAGGATGCGAAACGCCAGTGTAATCTTTCCCGAGATCGATGCGTTCAACAATGGCGGCTTTCCCCGGGCCCGCAACGCAGTGTTCTCCGGCTTCGTTGCAGGCATCGCATGGATGTTTGAAGTCCTCCGGGCTTTCAAGTTCAAGGTACGAGCAGTCGATCCAGCGCCGGTTGCACTCCTCACAACAGAGTTTTTCCCGCGGGGGGGTGATCAGTTCGCAATCGCACTGGAGTCCGAAACAGTGATAGCAAGGCCAGGCTTTGGGATTATCGAGGAGCGGACATCTCTGTTGATCTTTGCGGCAGGCGACGCAACCACGAGCGGCAGGGTGGCCAAAGAGGTTGTCCTCAAGACCAGCGGGATCGGGGAGGTGCACATGCTCACAGTCTCGGGCATGTTTCTTGCGGGTATGATAGGACTTGCGCGGAGCCTTGCGGTTAGTATCGTCCGAGTTCGAACCAGATTCTACGGCGATGGATAGGGCACCAAGAACGTGCTGATCGTCTAGAGCGTTGAAAGATCCTACCGGCCAGTTGTCTGTTCCCTTTTTCAACAGCCTCTTTCCTGCTTCCGAACTGAGCTCCAGTGTCACCACCAAACTACGTCCGGTCTGTTTTGCTAGGAGAAGCGAAGTCGGTCTCTTCTCTCTCTCATTTGCCCGACCCACATTCGGATTTATGCACCGTTGTTTCTTCGGCCTGTCCTCATCTTTGATGTCAAGAATTTGGGTGTCGCCTTTGACCGGGTCGTAAGTACCGCTCGGATCATTGTCGAAGGCGGGCGTAGGGAAGAAATTGCTTTCTTTCCGTTGCCGTAGAATGTAGGCTGGGCTCTGCTCAGCTTTTGTCTTCCGGTCGCGAACGCTTTGTTCAATAACACCGTTTAGGAAGGCGAGTTCGTCAGACCCGTAAATGCTGGCTGCGCCGCCGAACGACAGGGAGGTTTCGGTCGCACCGCTCGAGTCCGGAGGGTAGCCAGATAGAACCCACGGCGGAATGACGTTTCCAAGCTCGTGCGATTCGGTATCGCTAGAAGACCCCAAAAAGTTGGCGTTGTTGGGATCTCTGTACCGAGACACCAAAGTCTGACTGTTATTCGCATCCGAACTTGCGATGCCGACAGTCTTCCCGGACTCACCAAACAACGATGCCATTTTGTCCCGATGTCGCGCCCATATAGATGTGAAATAGCCTCGGAGGTTATTTCGAGATGTGCTCTAAAGAGAAAGAAAGTATTTAGAGTACCGCTGAACAACGAAAAGTTTACCCAAATTTGTTGTCCACTAGGCAGCAAGTTCGTGAGGCAGCAAGTTCGCAAGGCAGCAAAGTCACTCTCCGAGCCTAGGAGCACGCTAAAGCTGACCTGCGGGATCAACTGTGGAGCACAAAGTGACCGGCATGAAGGGAGAGAAGATATGCTGTGGATAAAAATAGCAACCTGTGAGAACTCGTGGTAACGCGTGATTTTCGGGGAGTTGCAACAGTGATTTGGATAAAATAGCTGCCCTTGGTCCAGCAAAACTGGTATCCCAGCATGTAGAGTAGCGCCAGGGCCCAAGCTGTTAGCGAAGACGCTGTGATTATCTCTGAAGAGCTTCGTCTAGTTCTGCAAATGGAGGTATTTCTGTATACTTGATCCCCAACTGCTGATGCTCGGGCCTTGATGTCCCGTGTTGATGTCCTGGTGCTGTTGTGCTCTGATCCTCCTAGGTTGATGCTCCAAGTGCTGATGCTCCCCAGAGGATGTTGTATAGCGCCGATACTCCGGAATGCGTACCAGGCTGTCCGCCAACTCTCCCTTCAAGAGTTGTTTCTGTATAGTTCAAGAGGTGGTGAACTTGAGTCAAGGGCAGAAGGCAAGAAGTGCCCCTGCGCCTGAGCCTATCTATCCAGCCTGCGCAGACAGACCCCACCACACGAAGTTCTGTGCTGCGCACGACGCGGCACGAGAACACAAACAAGGTAAGAAAATAGAGCGGTGGCGAGTTAACTGTTGCGTAGCCTAGTCCCTTAGGAGAGCTATCCCGCTGCTAAGCCCACGGAAGACAGTGCTCGTAGTCCGAAAGCACAATGATGGTGGTTTGCGCCGCTGAACCCGAAGGCCCGCAGAAGACATACAAGAGATGCGCACCATCCATACTACGAGAATGTAGTGTCGCAATGTGAGTGCTGCAGCCAACATCATTGCTGATGGCTTCTCAGACCACCTCGCTTATCTCTGGGCACAAAGTTGACTTGGTCCCAGGCAACAGTATCCAGAGAGGACTTTCTACGAATATGCAAGTTTAAAGTGAACGACAATAAGATCGGCTGGATGTTGGCATTAGCTTGGGACGCAAAACGAATACTTTGGTATATATTGCAACTGTGAATATGTGGCTAAGCGAGTTCATGTAATCACCATTATGCATGAGAGAACAGCTAGTAGCAAGTTTAGTAGAGGCCCCTATTCTAGTATAGGATGGTTAGCATCTGCAGCACTGCCAGGGCAGTTAGGTAGCACACCTCTGGCAACGTCATCTTGCATAGGCTACTGCTGTGTGCGGTTCTTAACGTAGCACTATGATGACTCTTGTTGTTTGGCTATCAACGTGACGACACTACAAGAAGGTTAGCATCATACTTGCAGATGGAAATAGAAGCATGCTGAAACCTGATGACTTGTTGTGGCAATACTCAGGAACCAAAAACACACCTAATCGTTTTGAGTATATATATATTTACCTCGACACCATGAAAGCGTCTCGAAAGCAGGCAACGAGCATGTCGAAGTATGGTCTTACCGGTATCCCACCTCCTTCTCGGACCGCAAACCTCCACAATCAATTAGAGACAAACCATCGCATCAGTTATGCAGTTCGAAAAATATGCCATGAGTTCTCCCACAACCTTGTAACAGCGTGCAGCCTAACTATGGACTCCGAACTCCGAACCCATTGATTTCCATTTCCATTTCCATTCCCATCCTCAGATCCCATCCACATCATCCATCTACCCAACCGATCCACATCCACCCCATGCTAAGCGAAAGAAGGATCCCCCATCATGGTATCAAGAAACGCACGAGAGAAAAAAGCAGCCTAGGAGGCGACACGCGCGACCGCTCCAACGGCGCTGCCAAATTGCTGCCCACGGGAAGCGGAACTAAACACGGGCCTCTTCAAGTCGAACATCCACACTCTTTTTAAACACCACGCCCCGGGAACCAAAACGAGCACCCAAAAAAAAACCCACCTCTCTCTCTCCCCCATACACACACACACACGCACCCCAAAACCCCCCCCCCCCCCCCCCCCCCCCCCCCTCAATGAAACTTTGCATTCACGCTCCCATACCTCACCCCATCGACCTTCAGCTCGAACACCAGCCCGGCCGAATCGATGCGCATGTCGAGCGTGAAGTCGAGGTTGTCGAACTCGACGCCCTTTGTCGTCGTCAGGCGGGTGAAGAGCGCCTTGGGCACCGCGTTCAGGTCCGTGGTGAGCGTGCACACCTTGATGAGGCCGGCGTCGAAGGCCTCGGGCGCCGCGTCCGCGTCGCACGCGATCAGGTCGTCCTCCACCACGAGCGACTGGCCCGGCCGGAAGTTGCGCGTGTAGTGGAAGGATATCGGCTGCGATTCCGACACCTGGGCGCCCTGGGGGTGGTGTTTTTTTAGTGGACTTCCCTTGGCAAACAAGTATCCCCCCCTTTTTCAATTTTATTTTTACATACCTTCGCAATGTGCCACTGCATCCGATCCGACACCATCCACCGCTCCCACAGCGGGCTCCAGTACCTGTCGGCGACCGGATGCCTGGCCTCGTCGAAGACGGTCGCGTAGCTGGTCCCGTAATGCCACCTGCTCCGCCTGCTGACGACCATGCTGCCCTCGAGGCCGCGCAGCACGGCGCCGCGCACGACGGCGGTCCACGAGTAGACGGGGTGCATGACCTCGACGGCCTGGAGGGGGGCGGCGGCGGCGGCGGCGGCGGCCGAGTGGGTCGGCCGCTCCGTGTACGGCGGCGGCGGCGCGCTGTTGAAGTGCGCCCGCATCACCTTGTACAGGTAGTTGCTCTGGCCGAAGCCGCCGACGAGGACGATGCCGGAGACGGCGCCGCCCTTGGCCCGGATCGACGCCACCTGGCCGTCGACGAGGGCCACCACCTCGCCGACGACGGGGTCGAAGATGCCCTTGACCTGCTCGGCCGTCATCACCAGGAAGCCGCTGTCCAGCCCGGCCTCCTCGTCGTCCGGAAGGCCCGGGAACGGCACGTTGACCTCCTGGTGCTCGTCCTCGTTGAAGTTGCGCTTGACGAACTCCTCGAAGTACTTGAGGCCCATGTTCCACGTCTTGGGCTTGCGTTCGCGCATGTGGGCGTAGCGCTCGGCCCCGATGCGCTCCCGCACGTGGTCCTCGAAGCGGTAGTTGAGGAAGGCCGACCCGCAGAGGCCGCCAGTGCCGACGGCCGACTCCTCGACCCGGAGCGGCGACAGCTGCGTGATGCGGTAGGCGATCAGGTCGACCGTGCCGCCACCTAAGGATGGAGCGTTCGTGTCAATTGTTGAGCGAGAGGGGAAACAGAAAGGCAAAGGGAAAAGAAGAAGAAGAAGGCCTTTGCCAAGTCCAAAAAAAAAAAAAAAAAAACATGAGCTCGAGCTTGGGGAAGAACCTACCTGCATCGCACACGATAAAATTGTCGCCCACCCTCAGATGGTTCGGCTGTATGGCCTTGAGCGTGTACACGGCCGCGGCCTCGGGCTCCGAGATCAGCCTCAAGTCATGGCGATTGCCCATGCCGGCGCGCTCGGCGGCCTGCAGCGTCGACGCCTTGGCGGCGTCGGACCAGACGGCCGGCACGGTCAGCACGAACTCGACCTTGGTCATGCTCATGAAGGTCTCGCCGTAGCGCCGCGTCAGCGTGTCCATGGTGTGCCCGTACACCATGGTCAGGTAGTCCGACACGGCGTCCGCGACCGTCTTGTCGTAGCGCCGCAGCTGCGCCGCCGTGTCCAGCGGCGACACGAAGTGCGGCAGCTTCTGGTTGCGGTCCAGGAACAGCTTGATGCAGCGCAGCCGCGACTCCTCGGGCTTGAACTGGAAGCCCCAGCGGATGCCTTGCTTCTTTTGCGGCGGCGGCGGCTTGGCCGGTCGTCGGGCGGAGGGCGCGTCCGTGCCGGAGGGGGTGCTGCTGCCGCCTTCGCCGGTGCCGGAGTCGTTGCCGGCGTCGACGACGCTGCCGGAGGGCGACGAGCCCTCGGGCGGGGTGGGAATGTCGTATGCGATCTCGGTCGGGACCTTGTCGGACGTGATGCCGTTACCGCCGGGCCACCTGGAGGAAAAGAAAACCGAAAACACGCGGCCGATGTTTAGTTTTGATGTTGCTCTCTTCGCGCGGTTTGGTTCACTACGCGGGTGTGTGTGTGTGTGTGTGTGTGTGTGTGTGTGTGTGTGTGTGTGCATGTATGTATGTATGCATATATATTCCCGTCCACACACGGCGGGCATACCGCAAAAGGGACGGACGCGATACAGAAAAGCGCAAGGAGGGGGGGGGGGAGTTGGAAGTTGCGCTTACGTTTTGATGATGTCCACATCTTCAGGCGTGGCGCTGTACACGGCCGCGACCCTGCGATTGCGCCAATGGCTCGTCAGCGAGGCGCTTCCAACGACAGCTGGCACGACATCAACGGGGCAGGTGGCACGAAGAAGCGTCGAGCGAGACGGCGAACGAAAAGTGAAAGGTCAGCGCCGGGCGAAGCAAGCCCACACACATACCCCGAGTACGTTGTCCCGAAATCGACGCCGACGATCAGCCTGTCGGCCGTGGCGCTCCGCGAGAAGGACGCCGTGCTGCCGTTGGCGTCGGCGCCGATGTTGGACTGGAACATGCCGTAGGGCGACGAGGAGAGGTGCCTGGCGGCGGCGGCGGAGTCGACGCTCATGGCCGGCGGAGGAGGAGGAGGAGGGGAGCTCCGATTCGCACGCGCGCGCGCACGCACGCGTTTCCCGCCCGCGTCCTGCTGCTCCCACGAAACGAGGTGCCCGCTTTTACTTGGGGAGGGCTCGCGATGTTGTCACATGCGGGCATGCGCGTGCGGGCCGGGGAGGAAACGCAGCCGGATCGAGGGAGTCGAGGCCGGTGGTTCGGAGGTGGGAGTGAGAGTTCGCCGGCGTCCGCAGCGGCCAGAGGGCGGGTGCCAGGATAAAAATACCCCCAACACACACACACACACACACACACACACACACACACACGCGCGCGCGCACGCGTGCGCACACCCACGCACTCGAGGTCAGAATGGACGTGTAGGGGTTGTGCAAGGCAGAAGCTTTTCTTGTTGTTCTGCTAGAATCTGCCGGCGACCGGTCAGGAATACGGAGGCAGGGGGAAACGAAGGAAGAGGGCCCGCGGAATAGTGGTGCCTAAGGAAACGCGTGGAGCATGACGCCGCTGACGACCGGCCCCGTCAAGACGCACAAGGCAGCAGCAAAAGCGGTGGAACCCGGCGTTGCGGAAAGGAGGATGGAGATGCAGAGGAGAGGGAGAGCGGGCTCGCGGTCGGGCGTGAGGTCGCAGCCTCGCGGCCAGGAGGCGCGATGTCTGCGGTGTTTGTGGGCGACGGGAGTCCGCAATTGCGGAGACGGGAGAAGGAAGGTGGAGGCGGCACGGGACGGCGCCTTGTCTCCCCTCTTCTTTTCCTCTATCTCTATCTCTCTCTGTTTATACCAGTTCTCGTCTCGCCACCGGCGGCCGCTGGGCGCACGCGCAAACAAGCAATGAGGGCACGAGGCGACGAGCGGCAGAGCGCCGAGGACTCGACGAGCGCCACCGCTACCCGCACTCGGGAGGCCGAGTGATGCCCCTGGCCGGCTGCAGCGCTGCGGGCGCTACTCCGTACTATGTACACTACCTCGAACTGTGTAGTTCCTTTTTATGCTTGTCTACCGTCCCTCGCATCGCAGTTATTGTTAGCCGTACCTTAGGCACGTACGTACTCGAGCCAGGCGGCGAGCTTGGCGTGCAGGCCGGCAGGCGGCTCGCGACACCTTGCGACGCTCCTCTTATCGCTTCTACGGCACTTTGCGTACGCATGTATGTATGCATATCCCTTTATCGACGCCCACTGCGACCTCGACAGCTCTCCCGCCTGATCTGATCTCGTCTCGTCCCGTCCCGGACGCCCCTGGCCATACCCGGCGGAGAAATCCCAGCCGCGCCGGCCCCGCCTCACCCACCGCCCTTGTTAGCTCGCCCGCGCCCACGCCCCCCCGCAATTATTCTCCGGCGCCGTGATAGCGTCTCCGACACCGCAAAGAGGGGCTTCTTTTTGGGGCCATTAGCAGATATTAAGTGGGGAGAGAATAAGCCATGGGTGCAGGTGGGCTCGACAAACGCGGTCAAGGTACGGAGTACGCTGCAAGCGCTTTTTTTTTTTTAATAGTTTTCACCACCACCACCATCACCACCATCACCACCATCACCACCACCACCTCCCCCGCTAATACACCCCGCGCCGACCGCGCGCCCCGCGCTCGCTCCCGACCCAGACTTCTCCAGCCGATTCAAGCGCGCCGGCAAGAAGGCATCCTGCGGCAAAAATAGCGAGAGCGCCAACACCAGCACCAGCACCGGCACCAGCACCATCCACCCCCCTCCCAAAGCCGCCCTCGCCATGGACCACCTGACGCCCTCGGCCGGCCCGGCCTCCCAGCGCCGCAGCGCGTCGCGCTCGCGCTCGCGCTCCCGTCCGCGCGACCCGTCGTCCTCGCGCCCGCCTGCCGCCGCCGCGGCGCCTTCCGCGCCCGCGCCCAATGCCGCGACCACGGCGTCCTCCTCCGCCGGGGCCGCCGCCGCCGCCGACGCCGCCGACGACGAGGAGGAGCTCGCCCGCCGGCGCCGGCGCCGCGCCGACGCCGCGACCCGCGAGCGCGCGCGGCGGCGGCTGGAGCGCGTGCGGCGGCTCGCGGCGCGGGTGGGCGAGGAGCTGGGCGGTGAGGGCGGCGAGGAGGAAGAGGAGGAGGAGGAGAAGGAGGACGAGGACGAGGACGAGGAGGACGAGGACGGGGAGGACGAAGAGGGGCCCGAGGATGAGGGCGAGGGCGAGGGCGAGCACGCGGGCCCGAGCATGGTGGCCGCGGCGGCGGCGGCCGAGGCGGCGCTGCGGGCGGCGCTGCGGGCGGGTCGGCGCTCGCGGGCGCGGCTCGAGGCGCGGGCGGCGGCGGAGCGGGCGCGCGAGCTGGCGGCGCGCGAGGCGGCGTGGAAGGCGCGGCAGGAGCACGAGAGCGGCGCGCTGTGGGGCCACGTGCTGCTGCTGCGCGAGGCGGCGGAGCGGCACCGGCGCGAGGCGCGCGAGGCGCGCGACCAGCTGCTGGGCCTGAAGCAGAGCGTCGCGAGCCTGACGCGGAGCGCGGGCGGCGTCATGAGCGACGTCGAGCTCGCCGAGCGGCTGGCCGCGCTGTACCACCGGCTGCGCGAGTGGAGCGTGCGGAACTTCCGCCGGCGCAAGCTGGACGCGGCCCGGACCGACGACGAGCGGTGCCGCGCGCTCGTCGGGCCCGGCGTCGCGCCCGACATGCCGTCGGGCGCCAAGTTCGCCGTCGTCCAGCAGGTCGTCGCTAAGGAGATCGTCGACATTCTCAACACGAGTTGGTTCGGCGTCCCGGCCGACGTGGCCGGGAGCCTCGACCGCCTCCGGGACTTCTTCAAAGGCAAGTTCATCGACCTGCGCCTGCACCTGCACCTGCACCCACAACCGCAACCAGGACCCCAACCACCCGCTCACGCTCCCAGCAGACTGCCCCCCGGCCGCATACAACCGCTGGCGCGCCTCGACCCTCCTCCTCGCCGGCAACAAGCCGCCGCCGGACGGGACGAGCGCGCCGGCCGCGCCGGCCCGGCCCGCGCTCGCCGCGGCCGCGGCCCGCATCGAGGCGGCGCTCGACGGGCTCGCGGGCGGCGCGCCGGCGACGGCGGCGGCGGCGACGGCGCGCGCCGCCGGCCTCGGCGCCGTCCTCGACGAGGCGGCCGCGCTGGCGTGCGCCCTGCAGACGCAGCAGGCGGCGTACTCGGTCGAGCTGGTGGAGCCGACGGACGGGCGCGAGGTCAAGGTGTTTGACGCGGGGGTGATGGAGGACATTGGGGAGGGGGACGGGGAGGGGGAGGGGGAGGGGGAGGGGGAAGGGGATGGTGGGGGCGAGGGGGCGCGCGGGGGAGGAGGAGGCGCGGGGGGCGCCGGAGGGGACGACGCCGCGGGCGCGAACGGCCGGTCCGGTGCCGGATGGAGGAAGGTGGTTAGGTACAGCGTTTTCCCGGCGGTGGTGAAGACGACGGACGAGAGGGGGGATCCGGTGGGCATGGGCAACGTCGTGTTTAGGGCGAAGGTGTGGTGCGAGTGTGGTTAGGCTTGGAGCCGAGCGAGATGGCCGTGGGCGGTCGAGCGGCATCGGCTGGCCTCTCGGGAGTTGCTGCGGCCCGGCGATGGACGCCCGGCTACCAGCTGGCAGTGCAGGCGCCTGGTTCGGTACCACGGGTCGGGAGGCATGCCTCCGCCCAAACGGCGGGGTTGGTGCCGCCGCGAGCACGAGCCGAGGCCTCTATACCTATCTTGCCGATGAGGCTACTACCGTGATTTCTTGGGAGCGGATACAGCGGAGGATATACCACGTATTTGTTAGGCTCTGGAGTATTTGGGTCATCGCCATCGCGCAGTTTCGGATTGGGTTCGCGTTTTGGACCGTCGAAGGAAGAGGATTATGATTGGCCGGGCTGTTGCAAGGTTCCTCACGACGCAATCTACTGTACGGTTCCAGCACCATGGCAGCCGCACCCTGCTGGAGGAGGAAGTGGAGGACCTCTGAAAACAGTTCCCAGGGCGCCAGCCAACACACTTTCACCGTGAAGAGACTCTGGCGACCACGAATAGCATTTCATTCTGTTTGCTCTCGTGCAGCACTTTCCACCAAGACCAGCTGCTCCGCAATATCGTTCAAAAAATCGCCAGTCGCCCAACTCATCACTCTATCCACAACCATGAGAAACTCCCGAACCCATTTCTCAATGGACGCGTGACATGTCTCTAAGATGTTCATGTTATACTTGCGCACACCGCCCTTCGATGTAGTAGTGTAATGCACCCAAAGCTCCATGTGGGGACCCTCGGTGCATATAGAGAATGCTAGGGGTGCATTGAAGCTGTGGGACTCAGGAGACAGCCTTTTAGTGAGGTCAGTCAGCTTATACTGGAGATTGGCCATGCAGGTTCCAGATACGCTGGCCTGGTTCTGTGCTTCGAAAACAGACTTTCCAGTTGCATATGATTTGGACTCAACGACTATGGGCGGAAACCGGATCGGAAGCGCTTGCTGGGTGGGGTCGGAAAGAAGCCACTGCTGCCGCTGAAGGTCTTTCAGGAAAAGGTCAGCAATTTCTTCGCTAAGACCTCGCGCCACTAGTGCTTCGACTACAGTAGAGTGACGAAGGCCCGCTGTGATGTTTGGACGAGGCGTTTTGACGTCGTTCTCCTGTTTGGACTGGGGGGGAGGCGGCGGCGGCGGTATAGCAGACTGTGATGCATCCGGTGACAGGTAAGATGCATGCGCTTGTTGTCGTTTCCTCGACGGGGCGGCAGGGTCCTCCGCTTTACCAGTGGGTTGATCCGGGAAATTGAGGTTCCAAGATCCTAAACGGATGGTGGGCTTGAGGCTTGGGTCCCAGTCTGAGGCAGCGTGAGCTTCATGCTACATTCACAAGTCTAAGAAGGAAGTACGATACCTGCTTTCCTTGGAAAATCGAACTTCTCGCTAGCGTCCATTGAAGAAAGCGCCTTGTGGATAGGTTCGCGAGAATCGTCTTCTCTATTGGCCCCACGAAGGACTTGGACGAAATCATTGCATAGAGTTTCCGCAACACTGAAGATCTTGCGCTTCCTTTCTTCAGAGATCTCACGATCGATCATGGCGCCGAGCTGGTCTTGAATCTCTTTTGGAAGCGGTCCACTTTGTATGACTATCCCTGCGCTGTCGAGGACATTGAACCGATAATGAGCAGCCGTGTACGATCCTTGGGAGCGTCCCGTCGAGGTTTCTTGGGTCAAGTCCGTAGCGGATGTGGTCCGCGACGAAGTTCTTTTCCGAGCCCATCTCACCGAGGCCGCGAATTCGGGGCCGGTGTTGTCCGATATCTCTGATCTTATGACTCTATTATGAGCTTTCAAGTTTGCCTCACTCAGTGGTAGGCTCGGCTCTGACACAGATCGTAGGTCTGGTCGAGGTCGCTTCTCTAGGCGCGGGCAGTCGGCTTCAGCAACGTCTTCTCGCTTCCGTCTTCTGGGCCGCGGAGGGGCTGGGTCTTGGGGGATCGCGGCATATTGAGTGGAAGGGGAGGAAGGCGAAGTAGGGAGCAAAGTTAGAATGATATTCGCGGCTGCAGTAGTGCAATCATTGCGAAGAAACAGAAAGTAGCCGGGGTTGGATGACGCGCGGGCGTGTAGTGCAGGACCGTTTCATGCATGCATGAGCTCGCTTAGTGCGGGCTGATGACAAAGCCGCTTCGAGCTCACCAACCGCCTGCAACCTGCAAGCGAAGTATACATCACGCTGTGCGTAACTCTGGGTCTGCCACCCCTTCTCAACCTCATCGGTGATAACTATCATCCCAAGCGGATGGGTCATTCTTCTAGTAATGATAGTCCTATCAGCTAAATATCTGCCTAGGTGACCCCCCCCCCATAACAAGCGTGCAGTGACAATCGTAAACGCATTTTTTCTCTCCAGTCCCACACTTTTATCTGCGCTGTGTGCACCTACGTGCCTTTTGGCCGGCGCATCTGGTTCAGGAATACGAGGAGCCCATGAATGGCAGATTATGCGAGCCGCAGAAGGGGTGCTATGTCTTGTGGTTCTCCAGTCTGGAGTGTTCACCCTAGTTTGAAGCGCTCCCAAAAGCAGTACTACGTGTATATAAGTATACTTTATTGGCCCCTTTTGATTCCATGCATAAATTATAACTAATATAGTCCCAACGTAAAGAAATTAAATCCTAGGATGGTTTATAGGTAAAATTTCTGGAATTTCAGCTTTTTTATTTTGTATGTGTTCAAGCAATTAGGCAAACTTCCCCTATTTTTGGAGGGAAGACTTGTGACTTGGGCACTTCGTCATCAGGCACAAAGTTCGCCGTAAATAGCAGCATCCCGGCTTACTCTTGTACCGACGGCGCACGTGTTTGAGCCTTCGCTCAGACTCAGCAAAGTCTTCGCCAAGCCCGCTGCATTCGTATTCCACTAGGGGAAGTTCAACGCCGAGCGCCACGCGACACCAGGGCTCAGACGGAAGAGCACGGCACGTGCGTCATCGCGGCGCAATGCTATGCTATACACAATCACCCGGCGCCGCGCCCGAAACCGCGTCGTGGACTTTTGCGGCAGGACAAGAGACTTCGGGTCATTTTCGATTCGCTAGGGTGCTGTTCGCCCCTGCAGTAGCGAGCCTCGAGGAGGAGCCGGAGAGCTTATTTCGGCTTAGGAGGTGCCAAGACGGTGGCGTTCTGGAGGGATGGAAATAGAAACGGACACGGGATGGACGGCAAAAGGGCTGGTACATATCTACATATGTACATGGCTCTGCCGAACGTGTTATGTGGGTTTCGTCTAGGACGTTTTGAGCGAGCTTGAAATGGGGCGGCTGCGTCTCATGGATCTAAATCTAATCGATAGTCTCCTTTTGTACATATGTAGCATCTCGGCAGACGTTGGAAACTCGAAAGCATCTCCGGCGTACCCACTTCGAAACGGGCCCGTTGAGGATTTTCGATAGTTCCGGCCCCAAGGGCGCGATCAATATCTGCGTCTAGACTGTCGAAGCCAATAGCGCAGTTTTTGCCACCGGATCAAATAGACAGGGGAACACGGTAAGGAGTTGAGGCGGCGACGACGACGCGGTTCTTCGCAAACTGCACGTTCGAAACAACATCAGCAAACTGCGTCTAGCGTCGCAAGCCCAACCCGGCCCAGCCCAGTCCAGCCCTGTGGGTAGGGCAGGCAGCTCGTCAAAACCCGAGTTGATGGACGCCACCCATTAAAGCCACCTCGGGCTGCGCAAGCTGAGCCGTTCGCCTGAGCCCCTGTGGATAGGTACATTGGTACGCCATGCGGCAAATCTACTCGTGCCGGTTCTTGATTATGCCCACGGGAGGGCGTTCATGGAAAAGCGTGTATGCGACGAAGATGAACTGTCAGAGGCACAATCTCGCCGCGGACGAATAGTGTGCATGTACTATGTATGGAGTACATATGTACGACCACATGCCTAATGTACAGATGTACCTACTCGTGCGCTAACGCGGGCCGCTGCAGGGTCGAGGGCGCTCTGACCGTCCGTTGGCACTGTGACAGGAGAGACGCGTTGAGGGTTCCCACCTTGAACTTCACACCGCGCAGCGATTCGCAAATTAAGGTGCCCGGGGTGCAGGCATGGAAATCGGGGGGCGACTGGTGTACATACGTAGTACACGTCGGTGGTGGTGAGTCAGGGACTGCGGGAATTCAGGAACCGGCCGAGCTTCCAGAAGGTCGATCCCGAAACGCCCAGACCGCCCAAGTCCTGCGGCCGTTGCGTACCCGTGGTACGCAGCTTCAATCAAACAGAGTATTGGCTAGGTGCGCGTGTTGGTCACCATGAAGATCAGGGCATTCGATGGTCTCGCATGCAGTACGGAGTACGTAGTAACCGTTCCCGGCAATCGCACCATTGGACCGAGCTTGCTCGATGAATCCACAAAGCTACATACCTCCCGTACCACGCCGTTGCCGTGCAACCGCCCTGCGTGGCACAGCATCATCGCACACACATACTCAAGTCGCGCCGCATTGCACATCCGCAACGCTCCGCCCCTACTCTACACACCTGCGCACATACGCAATTCCCCGACTCTCGCCGCATTCGTCTCACTTCACACCCCAACCGCGGCCGCCGTAAAAATAGCCCACAATCACTCTCCCTCGAAACCCCACAAAAACCGCCTTGGACACAAGCCCTAAGAGAGGGGGGGGAGGGCGGCCACCGCACCCAGCCCTCCGAATCACCCGCCTCCCCCCCTTCCCGCTGAACGGAGGCCTCCCCGTTCGCGCAATGCGGGCTCCTTTCGCGGATTACATGCCCAGACATGCACACACACAGACACACACGATCTCACTGGGCCACTGGTGCCACGGCCGCCCGGAGAGGCGGGGGAGAAACCCGCGGGTTGGGTGGGAGCTACCGGGAGCCCGGAATCAGACGAGACGGTCCCAACTCCGTCTTGTTCGGGGCGTCGTGAATGAGGCACGTGCACAGTAACGAGGCCGAAAAGGCCCAAAAAAAAAAAAGTAAATTAGAATGATTCTTGGTCTCTAGGCTGGTAGCTACCAAAGCATGCCCATATAGCAGAATGTACGAGTGTAACTATAGTGCCGTGCCGTGCCGTGTTCCGCGTACCTCCTCCCATCTCCCGTCCATAGCCTTTGGCAGAAGCCCAGAAATTCCCGTCATGACATCGTCAAGCCACTCCAAGCCAACAGAATCCAGCCGCGCCCAGATTAGCCCGGCGGAACGAGCGAGGCGCCGGCTCATGCTCCCCGTCCATGCGCCGCTCCGCTTCGCCGGCGTTCCTCCCTGAACAAAAGGAGTCTCGCCCCAAGCCGACAGTCTGACGCCCCGTTTATGATCCCCGCGTCACTCGCTCTTGCGTCATCCGTGTTTCAGTCCAAATATATGTACCAACGTGGGCGACCCGGTAAAGCCCAGCGGGGATCTTCTCGTTGGTAAGCAGAGCACAGACGAGGCGTGTAGTTGAGCATTGTACTGTAGTAACAGAGCGATTGTTTGACTGGTGATAATGATGACGAATGCATCATACTGCGCTCAAGCGTAGTATCGAGCGACATGCTCGTAGTGTAGAAAGAAAACACCAGTAGAAACAAGACACCCGGCCAACGTATACCACGTGATATAGCAACGTAGATATGTATGTAAATAACAAACCGAAAAAAAAAGGCGACAACTCCGAAAAAAAAAAAAGTCAATATGCAAAAGGTGCGCCCCGCACGAAGCTCAAGCTCCCGCCTTTCCCGCGCGCTCCACCTTTTCTTTAAACAGTAACAATAAAGACTAAAAATTGAAAAAAAAAACCCAAGAAAAACGCCGTGTACCCCGAGACTCGATCCTTTGGGCCTTGCAGTCAGGCCCCATTCCGTAGACTTCCGACCCGTCGCTATGCAAAATGGAGCAAATGTAGATGACGATGATGATGATGATGGCGATGACAACAACAGCGATAGTAGCAGTGAGATGGAGGAGGCGATGATGGAAGCGATGACGACGATGACTCAAGCCAGGCCAACCGGGGCGCGCCCCACGTGAGGGGCGCGCCCGGACCCCACCACCGAACGAACCGACGGCCTCCCTCGCCGCCCGCCCGTCACGGCCGCGCCCAAACGCGCGACGCCATCAAGCCTGTCCCCCAGATTTCCCCAGACGGGATTTCCCGCCTCTCGTTCCCGGAGGCAGGCACCTCTCTCCCGCCTCACCCGGCCGCGAACCGTGTCAGCTCCCCTCTTCCTCGCCCGCCTCGCCTCGCTTGCCCTCCTCCTGCTGCTCCTGCTCCTGCTGCTGCTCCTGCTGGTGCTGGGCCGGCCCCCTGATCGGCCCCAGCGTCCACACCCACTCGCGCCGCCGCTTGCGGCGCCCCGCGACCGGCGTCTGCGGGTACGCCCCCGCGGCTTCGTCGCCGCTGTCGTCCTCGTCCGACGAGTCGCGCTTCTCGCCGGGGCGGGGCGAGGACGGGTGGAGCCGCTTCGGCGAGGACGTGATGGCCGGCGCGGGCGGCGGCGCGGGCGGCGGCGGCGAGCTCGAGCTCGTGGGCGGCGAGTTAGAGGAAGAGGAGGGGGCCGGGGGAGTGCTGGGTCGCGGCGGGAGGGCGAGGGAGGAGGAGGAGGGAGGGAGGGAGACGGTCAGAGGCAAGGACGGTAGGGCGCGGGGCGTCGCGCTCGTCGACTTGGCCGAGTCGATGCCGCTGCCGCTGCCGCTGCCGTTGTCGTCTTCGCCCTCGGAAGATAGTGAGACGGTCGACGACGACGATGCCGACGACGACGCTACGGATTCCTCGTCGCTGCTCCCCGCCGTCGCCGCTGCCGCCGCCGCCGCCGCCGCCTCGACGGCCGCGATGTCCGAATGCGCCAGCGTATACCGCGTGGTGCGGATCTCCTCGGCCAGCGGCGAGCGGAAGGCGACGCGCTTGCGGGGCGGGAAGAGGACGCGGGCGGCGCCGGCGCGGGCGCCGAACCGCGTCGCCGTTGGGGCCATGACGGCGCTGTTGCAGCCGCTGTCGGTGCCGCCGCCGCCGTGCGGGAGGCCGCGCAGCGGCGAGTTGCTCAGGATGGAGGGCACGTTGTGCGCGAGCTTGTAGGGGATGCGCAGGGCGGGGTCGGCGGGCTCGTCGGCCGACGAGGTCGAGATGGCGGAGCCGATGGAGAGGGTCGAGGCCGAGGTAGGCGTGGGTGCGGCCGAGGCCGGCGACCGCGCGATGCTGCCGCCGCCGCTGCTGCTGCTGTTGTTCAGCGTGTTGCTGGCCGTGGTCGGGTCCGAGGCGCTGTCGCCCTCCTCGTAGGCGTTGCGCAGCGTGTTGCGCGCCGTGGGCGACGTTGCGGACAGCGTGTCCAGGCGCAGGCTCGTCGCGCCCTTGCCGAACGTGGTCAACGGGCGCACCTGGGTGGTGTCGAGGGAGAGCTTCGGGCGGCGCGGGTGCGAGTGGATGGGCGAGGAGGGCAGGATGGCGAGAGAGGTCGTCATGGTGGGCGGCGGTATTGAAGTAGCGGGGCACGCGGCGGATGAGGAGGGGGTGGTGGTGGTGGCGGTGGTGGGGGCAGGTGAGGTCGAGATGGGTGGTAGCGCGGCGCGGTGCTCATGTGGTTGCGCGGGCGGCTGCGGCGGATGCGACTGCGAGGGCGGGTGGTCTTGTGTCGTCGACGGAGCAGGAGGGGGTGGGTGCGAGGAGGGTGGTGGAGCGAAAGACGTCGACGGCCGCATGGGCATCGCAACGGCAAGCATCATGTGTGCGACGGGCGGGCCCGGGGTCGCTGATATGGGAGAGAGCAAAGCGCTCGCGAGCCCTTGGGGTCGGGTGGCCCTCGCTTTCCTCTTGCGGGCAGCGCCTCGTTTTCAGGTTGCTGGGTGAGGAGAGCCGTGGTTCGTATTTGGTCCCAGGACCCGTGTCCTCGCCTCCCGGTCCGCCCCCGGCGCGGAGGCACGAGAGTTGCTCGAGCCTTGGGACGGCGGGTCGGCGCTCCTTGCTGACGGGTGCGGGCCGTGATCAGCAGGGCAGGGCAAGCCCGGGGCAGATGACGCGCGCGACACCACTGCTCCCGCCGCGGAGCGAGGCGAAGCGCGGTGCGGTGCTCGAGTAATGCTAAGCGCAGCTGCCAGCCCTACGGCCGAGCGGGTCGAAGGAGTCGGCCGGCGCAGCGAGACGTTCTCCGACACTGACGCCTCACGGCTTGGGCATAGGAGCAGTGCGGCCGATTAGTAGCAGGTGCTAGCTGCCAAGTCCCGTGCAAGATGGGTAGATGGATGGATCGATGGGTGAGTGGTGAAGAAGGAGTGGAGGCTCCGGCGCCGGGCAGCGATGCCGGCAGGAGATAGAGGAGCGGTGGTATTGCGCGGACTGAGAGGGTAGAGCAATATCGAGGCCTTCAGGGCCATGACCTGGGGGGGCGCTTCGACTCCAGCGCGAGGGCGGCGGGGCTTGGAGCAGTTTTGAGGGCGGTTTGGGGCCCTCGACGGCCGGCGGCAGCGGGCACACCCCGGGCGGCAGCGCGGCCAATGGCGTGGGCGGGGGGCCTTTATTTTTGGGAGATGCAATTTTTGGCGACAGGGCCTCGCCCGCAGGACAGGGGATCCCGGCCGCGAGGAGTCCGGGGGGGGAGGCTGGTTGTGGGTTCCGCGGCGCCGATCCGGGCCCGAGCCTGCCGCCAAGACGCGCCTTCTGGAAGCCCGCCAAGACACCCGCTTGCCCGCCGGCGCCCACCCATGGGATCCGCACCCGCCCGGTTCCACACGCCGCCGGCTCGGCGAGCCGCTCAGGAGACGCCCCGAGGCCGCCCATGACGCGCCTGCGCCCGCCGTCCAGCACCCGGCTGCCACCGCCACAGCCCGCGACATCCACACAATCCACCGCAACACCATGCGGGCCTGCCCGCGCCAGCACTGGTAGTCTGGTCCCTTCAGCACCACCAGCACCACCGCAGCCATTTCCAGTCGCCACGCCGCTGCCGCCGCCGCTTCCGGGGCGCGTCCACATGGCTGCTATCCACCTGCACCCCGCCAGCGCCTCCAGCTTGCTGAAGAGAAAGGATGGCCGCATAATAATCCACTTCGTACGTCACCTTCTCTCTGGTGCTGGTTACTTGCTCAGCCAGCCTCCGAGAGTCTTTCCATCTCGAACCTTGGCCTCCCTCGGTTCTATTTGCCCTTTGTCTTGCTTCTGTCAGCGCGTAGCGTTGCCCCCCCTCCCATGGACCAATCCGGGATCCAGCAAGACAGAAGCCAGAGGCTCTGGCTGGCGCGGCGCAGCGCTCTACTCCGCCGGTACATGGATGCTTATAGCAGAGCGTCCGGGCGCATGGCTGTTCCGCCGCTGTAGCGCCGCCTCAGCTGCAGCAGGGCAGTAGGAACCGTACTGTCTCTCTTCGACATGCCATTGTTGGCTCGGACTGGGCGACCTTCAGCCGCGTGCTTGTCTCGGCAGCCGCTCCGCCTTTGGCAGCTGCCTTTTCGCCGCCTACGTCTTCCATCCAACCAAGCCTCCCGGGCCCGCCGCCGCCTAGGCAGCCGCGCTTCATCATGCCGGACCTCTGTTTCGTTTGCTGCTTGATCCGTTTTGATCCACTCGCACCCTTGACAAGCTGTGGCGTTGACGTTTTCTCTCTCTCGTCTTGGCAATGTAGGATTACGATTGTTTCTATGCTTCTGTCTTCGAGGCGGAGAATGCCGCCCTCAAAGGCCGCCCGCTAGCCGTGCAGCAGAAACAGATCGTCGTCACCTGCAACTACGAGGCCCGTCGAAGAGTAAGTCCATTTCTCCGTTCTCGCCTTGCATCTGCTGGTTTCTGGAGTGTTTCCCCGGAGCCTTTCTTTGGCTCTGGCTGCGCCGCTGAAATTTGGTCAGCGGCCTGACCGGGGCGTCTACCTGCCAAATTTGTCCGGATGCACCTCTGTTTCATCTTCCTTCGCTCGTCCAAACAAAACGTTAAAGTCTTTCTGTCCCTTTGCGGCCAAACCTAGGGTCTGCGCAAGTTGCAGCTCATCCGCGATGCCAAGGCTGCGTGCCCGGATGTCACCATCGTCAATGGCGAGGACCTTACCCGCTTTCGAGACGCCTCAAAACGGCTGTACGCCTTTCTGAGGCGCTTCTCCTGGAACGGCAAGGTCGAGAGACTCGGGTTTGACGAGGTGCGTCCAAAAAGACCTTTCTTACGAGTTTTCGGTACAACTTTCCCACAATGTACTCAGTTTTAATGATATTATTCCATGGAATTTTATTGTTTTCCTCTTGCCCCTCCCGATGCAGGTGCCAAGTTTAATCTATCGAGTCCGTATCTGGCAAACCAGGGAAGGTCCCGGGGTGCGCTGCCAGATAACCGGGTCTAGCTGAACGTCTGGACCCCTGTTTTCGCCCTTTGAAGTCCAACTTGGTGTTCCTGGTTGCATATGTCAACTCTGCGTATTTCTTGTATATTTTTGCCGTTGGTAGAAGCCAGGGGCCGCCAGCCTTTCTCCTTCCCTCCCATTCCCCAACAACGTCTACCCTGGCTTATCGAAAGGGTCTTATTCCTTTTTTGCGCCCACCCCCACTGGGCTTTTTCAACAGGTATGGATGGACTGCACGGATATTGTCAAGTTTAATCTTGACGCTGTCAACCCGAACGACCCGGCGCACTCGTTCTTCTGCCTGTCGCGGGACGATCCTACCCTGGGCTTCGTGTACGACGCCTCCCGCCTGGCCGGGCACGCTTACCCCCCAGAGGATAATGCCGATGCGGAGGCGATACCGGCCGCACAGGATAATTCACGATCTCCGTCCTCCAATGACGGCGACCGGATTACTTCCGACCACGGCGGGGAGCGGCTGATCGCTCCCACCAACGGCGGCGATCCTGGCGCGCGTCCCTCTGCTACCACTCTTGCCGCCATTGGCAGCAACGCCCAGGACATCGGCGCCGACAGCGCCGACGCTGGCGTTGGCATCAGCGAGTGGAGCCGCACGGACCGCGCGCACCGCCAGCACTCGCTGCGGCTACGCCTGCTACTGGGCTCGCACTTGGCGTGGCACCTGCGCACGCAGCTGGAGGAGCGCATGGGCTACACGACGTCGGTCGGGGTGTCGACGTCCAAGCTGCTGTCCAAGCTCGTGGGCGCGACGCACAAGCCCGCCGCGCAGACGACGCTGCTGCCGCCGTACGGTCCCAGCGACGGCTCCGCACCACGACCGGTTAGAAATGCCGGTACTGCGGGGATGAACGAGGTGGAAGATGCGGAGGTGGAGGAGGAGAAGGACAATGTCGCCGCGTTCCTCGACCCGCTGGAGATTGGCAAGATACCTGGCATCGGGTTCAAGTCGGCCGCCAAGATTCGCGCGCACCTGCTACGACGCGCTTCTTCCTTAGCTTCTACCACGACGGTGACCGCCGGCACAGACACCGTCCATCCTGACGACGCTCCCAACACCACCGTCACTGTCCTTCAAGCCCGCACCTCGCCGCACCTCTCCCCCTCCGCTCTCGAAACCATCCTCTCCAGCGGCACCGCCAGCGGTACGCCCCGCGGCATCGGCCCCCGCATCTTCCGCCTCCTGCACGGCGTCGACGACGACCCCGTCGCCCCAGCGCGCGACCTCCCGCGCCAGATCTCGGTCGAGGACAGCTTCGGCGCCGGCGGCGCGCTGGACTCGCTCCAAGGGGTCCAGCTCGTGCTGGGCCGGCTGGCGACGAGCTTGGTCAGGCGGATGAGAAGCGAGCTGGTCGACGGCGAGCAAGGGGAGCGCGGGAGGCGGTGGGTAGCGGTGCCCCGGACGGTGAGGCTCGCGACGCGCGCGTCGTCGTCGGCGGCCGCGGGGCCCTCGGCGGCAGCGCCGCCGGGCCAGCCGTACGCGGCGCTGCCCCGGGCGTCGCGCTCGGCGCCGCTCCCGCGGCTCGCGCTCGAGCTGGGCAGCGCGGCGGACGCCGTGGCGGAGCGCCTGGTGCGCGCGGTGCTGCTGCCGCTGTTCAGGCGCCTGCACCCGGGGGCGCCGGGGAAGGGGCCGGCCGGGATCGGCGTGGTGAACGTGGCGGTTGCGAATATCGTTGAAGGGGGAGGGGCAGGAGGAGGAGGGGGAGGGGGAGGAGGCGAGGGGAGGGGTGGGGGGATCAGGGGCTTTTTGGTGGGGACGGGGGGCAGTGGTGGGGGAAAAGAAAGCGAGAGAAGTGGCCCTGGAACTCTGGGGTTGGAAGTGGGCCATGGGACTGGAGATGTCGATGATGATGATGACGATGCCGCGGGTAAACGTGAGCCCGCGGCCTCCGCAGACGACGGGCCCGCGGACGCGGATGCCTGGACCGCGGAGGAGTCCGACGCGGCCGCGGGCGAGCCGCCGCCCGCGGCGGACCTGCGTGCGGATGCAGATATGGGTTGGGCCGTGGACGAGGACGAGGACGAGGACGGGGACCGGGATGGGGAAGCCGCGCGCGCGGACGGTGGCGCCGAGCGCTGCGCGGCGTGCGGCGCCGTGATGCCGGGCTTTGCGCGCGCGGCGCACGCGCGGTTCCATCAGATGGGGGGCTAGATGATGGGTGGCTGTCGTTTGGCTGGTCGGGGAAGGTGCGCGGGTGGGTCGTGGGCGTGTTGGGCACCTAAGGGTCGAGGGGAGACAGGTATGGCAATAGAACTGTAGGCGGGGGAAGGGCGTGCTGATGCTGGGCGGAAAGTTCCGACGCGCGTGGATAGCTGGGGATGGGGCTGTTGGGAAGAAGGGATGCACGGTGGTGGGGACGGCGGCGAGGCGTCCCGGTCAGTTTCCGATGGATGTAATTGACGCTTGCCGGCACCCGGCCAAAAGAGAAGATATTTTTTTCCCCCTATATCGAATGGAAAATCATTGCTGTCTTGGAATTGTATATGCATTGTTCTATTGGCTTACCGCCTTACTGTCCGCATTTGTTGCCTCCATGGATACGTCGAGTTGCTTATCCAGCCCGGGGGGGCCCCTAGGTACCTTGTCCTGACCGGTCTAAGCAGCCTGAATAACGCCGTACACGATTTCCCGCTAGCTATATACCCGGGTGCAGGGTGGATCGGATAGCAGAGAGGCATTTGAGGCGACCTACCAGGCTGAATGCGGGGGCTTACTGGCGATAATGCCCGATGGTGATCACGATGGCGGTCATGGTGGAGAACCTTCGGGGTGGGCAGGGGGAGCGGGCATGGGGTCTTCCAAGGTACCGTGTCCGGCATCCTCCCCCGGTGGAGTTGTCCACCTGAACTGCAGCCTAGGCTCCTACGTAAGGCCGTCTTTGGACGCCCAGGCGTCTGCGCGAAGCGGAGTCAACGTCCCGTCCGGCGAGGGAGGCGGGCTCGTTGGCCGGTTGGCGACCTGAGGTGCGTCCTGTATACGTCCGTTTGTTGGAAATGGAAACGGCTATCTATTATGCGTCCATGCCGCCGCGCGCGAATCGAAAGCCATCTATACATATCCATTATCCGCCTGTCCACGCTGCCACGCGCGAATGGGAAGCCATCCATTATCCATCCACACTGCCACGCCACGTATAACGTGGGCAAGGCCTTTATGCAGGCGCTGGATGGATGGATGGATGGATGGATTGCTGGCCTGCTGCTTGGGGCATGCGGATGCGGGATGATCGGCGGGAGAACCGGGGGAAGTGCGCCATCGTCAACTCGTTCTATGTACGTACTACGTATGTAGTTAGGTGCCCAGCCAGCTCCCAGCCCAGGCAGGTAGTGAAAGAATCCATACCCATGGCGGAGCCGCGTGCCTGAAAGCGGTGTACGGAGTACGTACTGCCCATGTGTCTTGCGAGCGAGGCACACTCGACGACGAAGGGGTAAGCCACATCAACTCGGCAAGACGACGCACCGAGCCCCTCGGTCACGTTAGCGTCGGTGCTGCAGAGCGACGTAGGTGGTGGGCCCACGGCGATAGCCGGGCGAGGGTTCCGTCGTCAATCTTTTCCGCGTTCGTCGTCTCCGGATTCGCAGTGCAGCGATTTCTAAGAAGGCGCGGCGAAAATAGCACTGTGACAAAAAGCCTATACGTATCGTGCTTTGCCTACGTAGTGGCTCAATCTTGCTTTGTTATTTTCCGAGCGCGGCGTGCGTGCCGTTCTGGGCTGCTGTGTGAGTTGACATCTATCCGTGCGACAAAGGGGAACGGGAATAGCAATCATTTCAACGCAAATGCGTTGTTTCCCCACGGATCTGTCAAACGTCCAAGAAAAACCCAAGAAAATGCCGGGTGGCTGGTGAGCGTGACAGAAACGATCATTGGACAGCCCGATGAGCCTCCGGAGGCCAGACTGACCTTGCTTATGTCGTCGGGGCTTGGCTTCGCCTCATCCCGTGCAATCGCCCTCTGGCTCACGAGACATATCGTACCACCACCACAAGAGACCACAAGATCCAAGAAACGACCGAGGAAGATGCGTCCAAAATAAAAAAGAGAATAATTTTTTGACGGAAAAGTTGCTATAAACGGCAGTTCATACTTGCATCATGCACGTGGAGAAATATCTAATTCTTGGATTTTCAAGCGGACGACGATGTACTACCACGTAGGTACTCCGTAAGTCTTGTCACTTGCGGGAGTCGCCGACTCCCTTCGCCTAGTTGCCGAGTACCTAGCCTCACTCTTGAGTAGGACTCGCCGAGGATATTAATCAACGGGTGGCCTAGAACGAACATGTCCGCCATCTAGAACGGGCCTATCGTATAAGCTGTGTAGCAATTGGGCGTGACGCGCCATGCTGATGATGGAAGCATTTACGACTGACTGCACGCAGCTCCGCAACGCGTGAAGCGCACGGAAGTTGCTTTTGGTTCGAGTCGGATGCGTTTGCTATAGTTAGGAAACCAACTTACTTACCAGTGACAGTTCCGCCGTAGCCAAAAGACCTCACGTAAAGCAGACGAGATAGGAAGACGATAGATGAACGAGCGTTGCAGCGGGCCGTACGAAGTACGCATCATGCATTGCCAACTCAACAGAAGTCCCGCGAATCTAGGAATACAGCGAGGTGCAGCGCAGCGCAACGGGACACACGTACAGCCCGCGCGACTCAGATGTCCGCCCGCAAGCCTTGCGCACCCATCTACCTGCAAGTTTCAGAAAAGCGTTGCCGTGCAACGCCCGCGAACCCAAAGGCTCATCGGTATGCTTGGCGCGAACCAAGGTGCAAAAGCACAGAGAGCGCGGCATGCAGCCGCGGCGCCGACGGGCTTCCGATTCCCCGACGCCGCACCTTACAACGACAGGCTGTCTAAATTCGGTTCCTCGGCTTTGCTTGGGACGTTGAGATGAGATTGACGGCGTTCGGATGGTCTCGCATCCCGTATGCATCGGAAGCTGTCGTGTTACGCAGCAGAGAAACAGTCCGTCGTGTCCTATGTCCTATGTAAAGCATACAAATCGTACAGGCGCAGCATGCAGTTGCGCCACGAGCACATATGGTCGTGTGCTGGGGCTGCATACGTAGTGCCTACACAAGGCAATGACGTGTGGACTCTGGGTGTTTCGCTATCACGGCGTTTGCTGCGGGCCCACACCATCAGATTTCGGTTCTTCCTGACTCCCCCCGGAGGAGTAGCACAGCAAAGAAGCGGGTCTCCCGGACGGGTCCACAAACAGCAGTTGGTAGAAACGGTGATTGCAGCGTCGGTGAGCAATCACACCATTGCACCCAGAAGGGCAGCTGTAACCAGCGGAACCAACCATGCACGCGAGAATGCACGCACGCAAAGCCACAAGCTGCACGGAGCAGCGCAGTGGGCCCGGAGAGCGTAGGGCACGTTTGGCGGAGAGACCCAGCGAATCCGTTGGCGCTGCTCTGCGGCGTATGTAGTTCGAACGCCAACCGCGATGGATTCTTGGCCGTCTATCGGGCCGGGGCGGCGTTCTAGCTGGAGGAAGCTGAGTCCGCCGCGCAGCTGCCCGTTGGAAATCGGGGAGGGTCTCGTCGGCGCGCGCCTTGAATCTTGGTGCTGATAGAGTGCTGACACGAGGTACGTACATGCAGAATGCCCGCCGTAATGTATGTACGTACATGCGTCAGAACGAAGGCATGGGAACGGATGTGGGGAGCGGTCGGACTTTGTTTCTAGTATATCCTGAAACACGCTAGATGATAGGATGCGAGTGAGTGAGCGGATTTCAGATCTGTATATGTACGCTCCGTTCTCGGGCAGATTTTGGTTGCTTCGCTGCACGTCAGCAGCCTCAGTGGAGACTGTGGCTGATCAGTGCGGTCGTTTTCCGTTGAGCTTAAGATGGCGAGCGGTTTGTTTTAGGGCGGAGGGCGGACCACGGCCCGGGATCGTGGTGTTGAGGTTGCAATCCCCACTAAGACAAGCATACACGGTCAGCGCAACCGGCGCATCCAACAATTACTCAAACGTCGGGTGGGAGCAACGTGTTGGTTTCGAGGCGAGAGCGTGAAGTTCGTCCCAGGGCGCCAAGCTTTGGCCGATCACATGCGCCACGTGACAGGCCTTCGAAGCCTCGGTCGGGCCTTCCCCGTTGCGGTAAATCTCGCTCGCGCCATTGCCGCTACGGGCACCGCCGCGGCTTGCTTCGGCAGCTGCCAGTGACGAGAGAGCGGCGTCGACGGCGCCGGCGAGCATCATCGCCAGCCTTCATCCTCCTACCTGAACGTCCGCATCCGCCTGCCGCCTCACGGCCTACTCCCCCGAAGGCCTGCCGACATTGCGTGCGCGCCGTTCTTGCCGACGTAACCTGCCGGCACGTCCACACGTGCGTCCGCCATGCCGGGCTCGTCCAGGCTGCCCGTCAGCCTGCGCGACAGCTTCGCCGTCGCCCAGCAGGCGTCGGGCCGCCAGCGCATACTATCATTGAGCATCAACACGTACGTGTTCGGCGTCTCGCATATATCTCTCAAATCCAAATCACGTCGCTTCTATCCAGGGAGGGAGAGAGCCAATGATCGGTTGCATCGTTGATTGCGCCCTCTTCCCGACCTCCCATCGGCGGGCCGTCGTATTCTTCCCCGAGCGAGCTGCAAGCCCTCAGCCTCAGAGCCCCGCGAGATTGCCGAGCTTTGCTAGGCACTCCAGCTTCGCGCTCCCCTACTGGCACGCACCGACATCGCAGCTCGGCAACTGGAGCCGCCGAGCCGCAGCCGCACGCCGTAGCCGCACCGAAGCACATACCTGTCTCTCCCCACCCTTTCCCCGGACTATCCCCAACGTCACTTCGTTCCCGCAGCCGTCCTGAAACCAACTAACATGGCATTGCGCGCCGCCACAGCCTCCGCAACCTCGTCTTCGCCCTCTTCCTCCTCCGATGGTCCCGCGTCTTCCTGCTCAACCTGCGGGGCTACGGCCTGCTCGGCTCGCTGCGCCGCATCTACGCCGCGGTCCGCCGCGCCGCCTACGGCGTCTTCTTCCGACTGCCCGTCGTGCGCGGCCGGATTCGCGCCCAGGTGGACGAGGCCATTGGGCAGCTGGAGCGCAAGTTGGTGCCCGCGGGGCCGGACGTGCAGCGCTTCACGCGGCTGCCACCCGAGGCATGGAGCGACGAGCGCGTCCAGCGCGAGCTCGAGACGCTAGCGGGCATGGAGCACACGCGGTGGGAGGACGGCCGCGTCAGCGGGGCTGTCTATCACGGCGGCAAAGACCTCGCACGAATCCAGACCGAAGCCTACGAGATGTTCGCCGTCGCGAACCCCATCCATCCGGACGTCTTCCCGGGCGTGAGGAAGATGGAGGCTGAGATTGTGGCCATGGTTCTGTCCATGTTCAATGCGCCTGAAGGCGCGGCCGGCGTCACTACGAGCGGTGGTACCGAGTCCATCTTGTCCGCCGTGCTGAGCGCACGTGAGAAAGCACGCGCCGAGCGCGGTATCACGGAGCCAGAAATGTGAGTCTGCAGAGTCTAATCGAGATTCGCGAAAGATTCTTCAAAGTGTAGTAAAAGTAACCTTCGAATAGGATCCTCCCCGAAACCGCCCACACTGCCTTCCGTAAAGGCGGCACCTATTTTGGCATCAAGATCCACTACGTCCCATGCCCCGCTCCCACGTATAAAGCGCAAACCTCGCGCATCTCCCGCCTGATCAACCGCAACACGATCCTGCTCGTAGGCTCGGCGCCCAACTTTCCCCACGGCATCATCGACGACATCGCCGCGCTCTCGCGCCTTGCGGTGCGCCACAAGCTGCCGCTGCACGTCGACTGCTGCCTCGGCTCCTTCCTGATGCCGTTCCTATCGCGCGCGGGATTCCCCTCTGAGACAGTAGACTTCCGGCTCCCCGGCGTGACGTCCATCTCGGTCGACACGCACAAGTACGGCTTCGCGCCCAAGGGGAACTCGTGCCTGCTGTACCGCACGCGCGCCCTGCGCGCACACCAGTACTTCGTCTGCCCGGACTGGCCCGGCGGCGTCTACGCGTCGCCCGGCCTCGCGGGCTCTCGGCCGGGCGCCCTCATCGCCGCCACCTGGGCCTCCCTCGTCCGCACCGGCGAGGAGGGCTACGTGTCGGCCACGCACCGCATCGTCGGCGCCGCCAAGCGCCTCGAGGACGCGCTGCGCCGCCACCCGGGCCTGGCGCCGCACCTGCGCGTCCTGGGCCGGCCGCTCGTCAGCTGCGTGGCTTTCGGCGGGGCGCCCGCGGGCGCCGGCGCCGCCGCCGGCGCCGCCGACGGCGGCGTCAACGTGTACGCCGTCGCGGACGCAATGGCCGCGCGCGGCTGGCACCTCAACGCGCTGCAGGACCCGCCGGCCGTGCACGTGGCGGTGACGGTGCCGGTGAGCGGGGCGGTCGAGGAGCTGATTGGCGACCTGGTGGCGAGCGTGGCCGAGGTGCGCGAGGGCGAGGAGGCGGAGGCGGAAAAGGCGGCGAGGCGCAAGGGGAAAGAGGGCGCCAAGGAGGAGAAGATTAGGGAGATGAGGGGCCAGGCGGTCAACGGGAAGAAGAAGGACGGCGATAATGCGGTGTTGTACGGGGTGGCGGGCAGCTTGCCGCATAAGGGCGTCGTGGTGGAGTTGGCGAGGGGGTTCCTGGATACGCTGTATAAGGCGTAGGGTTTTGGGATGGGGTCGGGCTTGTATATGGCGTGTGATGGGTGGGCTGGCGTGAGGGAGCGGACGCTTTGCGACGCTGTGCTGTGCTGTCGCTTGAGCAGGCTGTTGCAAGTGCGTGAGCGTGCATTGTGGTTTGTAGTAAACGGGTGTTTGGAACACCTCCTTGTCCTCTTATCCCTATAAAATACCTAGGTGCTTCGATGGACTAAAGAGATTGCGTGCTGCTGCGGCGCACTGATATCAATTAGCGAGCGAATTTTTTGTGCTTTCTACTATTATAATTCTTAGAGCGAAGGTCCAGGCACTGCACGAGCGAAGGCTAAGGAGGCGATGTAAGGATGAAATTAATACTAGACCATACGTCTAAATGAACTGCGCGTCGAGGTGAAGTCGAAATCTTGCGGGGCGGTAATTGACAAGTCACAACGTGCATGCTCCGTGGTTAGTAGCTTAGACATCTACGCGTCCAACATAATCAACCGGCCAACGGTTAGGAGCGCAAGATTCGGATTCTCTCTGCACACGCGACGCTCGTTTAACATATCATACAGCTAAGCGATCACGGTAGCAGCCCCCCCGTCTGTTATTGTCTTTGTTCAACTAGCATGCTCTAGCACACCAAAACGTGAAGCCCCGCCTGGGCCCCCCTCCCCTATGTTCGCTCACATTCATCCTCGCTCAAACGACTTCATTGCCGTCTCGCCGCCGCCTCGCAGTCCGAACCCGTCCGTCGAACCGGATCGAAAACCTATTGGTCGAGTTTGACGGGGAACGTGCCGGCCTCTGCCGTGCGGGGTTAGCAACCTGTGCTGGAGATGCAAGGATGGTGGGGAAATAGAAGAGGGGAGGAGGATGGGAGAAAGAAGCACTCACCGCGCTGCTCGTCCCAGCGTTCGGTCCACCCGCTCGGGCAGAGGGAACGGTACGCGAGTTTGAACTGTGTTGGGTTGAAGGAGAGTGGTCAGGTTAGCGGCAACGCTGCTACGATGAGGGCGGGGGAGGAAATAAGAAGGGGGGGAGGGGGGGTTGAAGCGGTATGCTGGCTAAGCAGCTTTCTGCCTCGTTTTGGTTTGCGGGTCGGATGTGCAATGAAGGAGTGTGGGGTGCGGTCGTACCTGGTGGCACGGCGCAAAGTCCTCGCCCTTGGCGATGATGCACTTCTGGTAGTCGACGTAGTTCTGCCAGCAGTGCTTGGTCTGGTTCTGGTTGGGGAAGCGGGCGTCGAAGCCTATGTCACTCGTCGCTCGGGGAGGCGCGGGACCGGCGGTTAGCGGGACGATATTGGGTCAATTGGTCGAGCGAAGCTTCTATGGTAATGGCAGCGTCCGGCAGAAGGCAGAAACGAGCACCAGGCTTGACGTACCAGCTACGGAGCGTGGGCGTTAGCGCTTTCTAATGTGGCGGAGACAGCTGGATACAATGGCCGTCGGGTCGCGCGGGCTGGACACAACTTACCAGTGACGAACTTGAAGGGCTTGGTGACGCGCTCCTCGTCGTCAGACATGATTGCGAAAGCAAAGGAGAAGTCGGAGGTCGGGGGCGCGAGGCTAGATGAGCGGAGGCGGGATAGCTGTGCGATGCTGGAGGTCAGCGACGGTGAGGGAGAGGAGGGAGCGCCGGGGTTTCCAAGTGGTTCGATGGGCGGGCGGCGGCCTCGGCGAATCCCGGCTACCGCTTCCTCGCTCCCTTCGCAGCTCCGCTGATTGGCCGCCCGCCCGGCGCCCGCTCGACCACAGCTCCCGGCCGGGCCTTACCTCACAGTCGCACCACCGTTACGACCACCTCCATCACCGTCACCACCACCGCTGGTGCCGCCGCCGACGACCAACGGCCCTCTCCGCTCAATCCGCTCCTTTTCGCTCGTGCACGCACGCCCATCATGAATGCGGCCATGCTGTCCTCTGTCCGCGCCGCCGTCCTGCCGGCTGGCCGCCGCGTCGCCGTCCACCAGCAGCCGCGGCTGGCCTTCCACTCGACCAAGACGGCGTCCGCCGCCGTCAAGCAGGTGCGGCAGCCGCTGCAAAGCCGCTTTGCGCACGTCGGTTTCCGGCCCACGCGGAGGGCCATGGCGCCGATGCCCGTGAGATCGCCCGCCTGTGTTTTGCTTTTTGCTTTTCTTAGGAGCTCAGGATAGCTGACGACCTTTCGCAGAAGGAGGAACATAGCGGTACGTGATCGGACGCGGAGTCGCTTTGGATGACACAGAGCATTCTGCAAAGGCCTGGAGGAGGTCCAATGGTCGTCGAGGGATTGTCCGTGGTCAACTGGATGAGCTGCGTGCTGATTATTGCGTTTTGATCGGCAGCCCATACCATTTCGCAGCGTCTCCGCACGCTTAGGAAGATCCCTCCGGAGCTTATCCCCCTCGGTATGTCTTTGATTGTCCCCCAATGGCCATGTGCAGTGCATGTCCGCCGTCTCTTGATGATGTAGTGCTAATTGGTCTTCATCACAGGTGTCGTCCTTGCGTATGTCTCCCTTTTCCATCGACAGATTATTTGGTGTCGACAAGTAGTACTTCGCTCCCTATGCTAACCACGGTTCATATTTTCACCCATCAAGCTTCGCTCTCGTGGCTGCGGTCTTCTCCCTGATCCGCAAACTCATGACAGACCGCACGCTGCGCCTCACGCGTCAGGGTAAGGAGTAGGCCGACTCGCTAGACACAAGGTCGGTCTTGGACGACAATGAGGCGGCACAGTATCTGTTGTCCCGGGAACTTCGATTGTAGCAAGTGTAGTCTAGTCACCTGTTTTATCTGAGCGCCATGCGGCTGGCATCATCAATCTTGTACAGAACAAAAGCCAATGCCCCGGACAGTTTGCGAAGTCTCATCGGGGGGTGGTATTATTCAATCTTTCTTTGGAACATGGCCTATCTGTGCTCTGCTATATAATGGCGCCCTTTCCATTACGCCCTGCCGTCCCTTGCGCATCGCTGCGTGCCCATCCGCGATAAGCAGGCGTGATACCACACCAACCACAGCACTTGTTCCATCCCGCCGCCCTCTCCTCCCCTCGTGGATGCGATCGAAGCAAGGCCCACCAGCATTGCACGTGCAAGAGGACATACCGTACGTAAATGTGAGGCGCACAGCTCGCGGCAATTCCACGTGGTAGGCAACCCTGGAACCAAAACAACAACGGATACTACTTCGACCACATCCAAGAGGGGACAAGGACTTAGTGGCAGGATTGAAGTTATCCTACTCCATACGTAGATAAGGAATAGGAAGACTAAATCCAGAATTAGACAATACTGATAAGAGATATAAAGCAAAGAGCTTTTCCGTTCACTTTCCTTCCACCTACTACTTTTCCACACGCCCTATGCTTCAGCCACCAGCACCCTACTCACTCCCCTTCCCAAATCACGCCTATGCGCCGACTTGCCGACCTAAACCACCTATCCCTCTACCCCATCTTCGACTATTTCTGCGCCCGCTCCGGCCTAGGCCCCGCGACATCGAGCTCCTCGAGGCCCTGCATGGGGTCGACCGGGGCGCCGGCGGCGGCTGACAGAGCCGCGACGCGGGCCTCCTCGGCGGCACGCCGGTCCTCGTCGCTGACGGCGTGCTTGGAGAGCCAGCCTTCCTGTCAGGTCGGTTAGATAACGGAGGACTACTAAGGGGTGGGTTGGACTTGAAAAGAAGAAGCGATCCTTGTAAAAGAGAAGTTGGCACTGTGGTGGCCCACGTGACTCAAGAGTGGGGGGGTGTGCAAGAAAACTGAAACAAACCCACCTGCTCCCACACGGCCGTCTTGCTCCCCAGGCCCTCGTTCGGATCCTTGGCGGGCTTCGCCGGCGCGACGCGGATGACGCGGCCGAACAGCTCGGCGTGGTCCATGTTGTCCATGGCCTCGCTCGCGTCGGCCGCGTCCTCGAACTCGACGTAGCCGAAACCGCGGTGCGGGCTCCGGGCCTGCTCGGACGGCAGCTCGGGCTTCGGCAGCGTGATGGAGGAGATGTCGCCGAAGGGGATGAAGGCGGCGTGCAGCGTCGAGGCGGTGACGGCGGCGTCGAGGCCGCCGACGTAGATGGTGGATTTGAGGCGGGTAGACTCGGTCATGCTAGAGGTGGTGGGAAGGAGGACGATTCGAAGGGTTCTTCTCTTCTTCTTATCCTTCTTTAGAGAAAAGAAATTTTTGGTGGCTGGAATGAGTCGGTTTGGTTTCTTTTTCGTCCTGGGTTCGATGGTTGCTACAGTGCTGGGACTATAGCGCATAGAAGGCTGCAGCAGGCGCGCAGGGCTTGTGTCTAGCTTGTGATTGGCCGAGCGGAGCTTAGCCGTCGCCCGTTACGGTTCCGAATAGCCACGAAAGCTGCCGCTTTCGGGTTTAGTTCAGGGAAATTTCAGTCTTTCAATTTTAGAAGTGTAGTTCGCGTTGCAATTCTGGTCCTGGTGGTTTGCATGCTCATCGCATTGTTGAGTGCTGCTACAGTATCGTGGTCGTGTCCATGTCCGCAACGGCTCGCTAGACGTTCAACGCTTTACAGTCCGTACGCAACGTCTGTAAACCTTCGTAAAACATCAGCTCAGTGCCTTCAGAACCCGTCTGCGCCCTCCCACGCCGATCTTTGATCTTTTGGCCAGCTCCATGGGGCAGGTTTTGCCGTACTGGTTCGTGTACAGCAATTTACAATTCGGATTTTGCATTTGAAGTGTTCGCGATCTTAATATACCGCTCGCGCTCCCTGCAAATGGCGCCGAAAACAAACGAATACTTTGAATACGTACTCCCGACTGCATCGAAGGGCCTTGCATGCCCGTTCTATAATTATTCTAGCCAGTTTTGGCCATCTATATACATTTACAGTCCGCTTTTCTAATTCCTACTCCATTTACGGAAGAAGTGCAAAATGCCAAGCCTTTCATTTTGCTGGTCACTTGACCGCAATGTTACGTTTTCACCGCAAACACCTCTTCTAGTCTTGTGTATAAGTCTATTTTAGTCTCATTACTCCGCTATATTATTTATTTCATGTTTTAGTCCTTATTCACAGTTTGGTTTCTACTTACAAACACCTATCAACTTGTAGAGATGCATGACTTAAGCTTCTTAGCTTCCGTAATCTACGTAAAGCGGGAAACTTTGCACTGCTAAGGCTTGGGGTAGATCCTAAGGCATTAAATAGCTCTATTAGGTTCCTTTTTATGTTTATTTTGATTTGTTTCTGCTCTTCTACAGCAAATGATAAATATCTGCAAAGTTGGGTTTTGCTTCCGTAAATAATATATACCTAATCTAGGACCCTCATAGCATATATAAAAAGGAAGTTTAGCCCTCTTCAGGGTCTGCTGGACCGTTTCCCGGAAAACTGAAGGCCTATCCCAAATCATCACCATTAGCAAGTCTGACTCCATATCGTCCTCATCGGACGGCTATGCTAACCTAAACTTGACTAGAACACACTCTAGGATAATTTAAAATACCAAGTACGTATTTTAGTACTTCTAAGCCATCGGTGCTGCAGTAGCTTCACCAACCAAGAAGCCTGAGTCATGAGCTAGCAACACGTGATCCTCGGTCTTCGAAGATCTAGCGGTCGGATGTCCCCTACCCTTCACAGCAATCGTCAACGATACTCTCACTCGGCTGGTCGTTCCGTACGACTGGTAAAAATACGCTAGGGAAGGTTTTTTTTTTTTTTTAAAAAAAAAAAAAAACATCCAACTACTCGAGAGAAAATTTGCAGCAATGCCTGAGCCACCATTGCCAGACCTTTGCAACATGTGCTCCAATAAGAGCACGAAAATCTGCAGCGGATGTCACAACAGCAAATACTGCTCCACGGAGTGCTAGAAGGAAGACTGGCCAATTTACGAACTCATCTGCAAAACGTTCAAGGAATTCCCTCCGGAAAGGCGACCGAAGAGACGATCTACTGGTACTTCAGACGCGGCATATACTTTCCGGCGCACGAGACCAAGCCGCACTTCTGGTGGGTTCGTTTCGTCAGAGTGGAACAGCCCCTGCAGCCGGGAGACGAGGACGTGCGTCGCCCATGGAAAAGACTTCACGAAGGTCTTCTGGGTAACGAAGAAGGCCTTGACGGCTACGAGCACAAAATCAAGCACAACCCCGTGCGTGGCAGAGACATTTATCCGGGCCGCAATACGAGCAAGTGGAACATCACGTTACTACACCGGGACACCTTCTAGACGGACCCGCCAGAGATGACGCGCTCCAGCACGAGCATCCGCCGCATCCTCGGCAACGAGACCTTCTTCTCCGGCCACCCGTGGCAGGACCCCTTTCTCGCGCATGGCCTTACCGACCTAGACACGGTCAGCTTCCGCTACCTGGTGGAATATCTAGGGGCGTACGACCGCGGACGCAGGGAGCGCGACCCGGACCCGGACTACCCGTTGCCGTACCCGCTCCTCGGGCTGAAAGAGCCCTATGAGACGTATTGCGTGCGCATCAACTGCATGGGCGAGCCGGCCAACCTGGGCCGCATCGAGTTCGAGCGGAACGTGGTCGACTCGGAGCATCCGATGTTCGACTCGGCGCCGATCCCGCTGTCCGTCGCCGTCGACGTCCCGCTCGTCATCTGGAGGCTGCCCAGGTACCGGCGCGGCATTCCGCTGAACAACAAGTACGCAACGGCGTTGATGAGAGGCATCGACCCGGACGAGGAGCCGGACCAGGGATCACGCGGCCGCGGGTGGGGTATGTCTCCGAGACAGTGGCGTGAAGAAGTCGGCGACGTGATAGTCGCGAGAAAGGACAGGATGTTTCTCATCCCGGGGCATATCGAAGCGTTGTGCAAATATTGCCACGAGGAGAAAGGTGGCTACCTCGAAGTCACACAGCGGGCATGGAGGACTCAGAGATTGAAATGCTTGAATGGCATTAATGAGGATAGCTTTGAGAGTTTTTCCTTCGGGTGACGGAGGAAACAGAAGCCGCTATTCCAGGAAATTGAGTCGCCGTGGGAGGCGCTGCATCATTCTTGGGATGGGGATCCGGCAGGGATATCATGTGAAGACCCGTACTGCCCTTTCCGGCACTAGTAGAGTTTGAGGTTTGACTTGGAAGCATGGCTTTAGCCTCGCATGCGAGATACCTTTTGGGTTATTCAATTTGTAGATCGCACCCAAACATCTGAAAATGTCTATATGGGCTTGGTTTTCAACAATTATACTCCGTTGTTTCACCGGTACAAATTTTGGAACGCTTGCTATAGTGAGCAAGCTAGGAAACAACCTATTTTTGGCTCAGGAAAGTCTCAATATTAATAGTAGGACCTTAGTTGTAGAGAAGAGCATCCGTTTCAAAGCAGTGAAAATGCCATTGGCCCCAGGTCTACTTTATCCACGAAGAACACTTCTACCATGGATGTTATCGGAAATTGATAGTATATTCAACTAATTCAGTTCTAAAAATTGGGCACAATCTATGGGATTTTGTAGAAAATCAATAGTCCCGCAAAGCTTCGTTCTCCCTTCAGGGCTACACATTCGGCATAAAGTTCTACGTTCAATACCATTGCCATCTAGCAGACAAACGAATGCTGCACAAGGCTGTATACATCTGTGAGCTTGATGGGCAAGTTCTAAGCAACAGTTCAGCTATACTCCGAGTTCCATACCGTGCTGGATTCACGTGATATATTTAAGCTAGGCATTCACGCAACATAGCCAAACTTCCTACCAAAACATGGTTACTCCACGTGTTCCTCCATACTCACCGCCCACCATTCACCGAACCCTTAAGCGAAACCAATGTGGCGGATTGTTCAGCTATCCAACAAAGTTGAGAACGAAGTTCATAGGCACACTTCTTCACCTCTTCCGATCAGCTACACAACCACACCACCAATCAAGCTCATACGCATTCCAAACTCGTCGAGCCCGCCAAAATGATGGGATCCATGGGTACACAATGTGCCTTGTGCCCAAAGGAAGCGACTTTCCGCCTTGACTGCGACCATGTGAGCTACTGTTCAAGCCAGTGTGCGTGGGCAGACACGGCCCTGCACAAGGTTCTTTGCACCAAAATGAAGGACTTTGTGCGCCCTCCAGTGATCACCAACGATAAGATCAAGGGATACACACGAGCTATCCTTTTGCGGCCGGACGAAGAAGAGCCTGAATTCGTCTGGTTGCCATATGAAGAGCCTTATCCTGGCCTCCAACGTCCGAAGGTGACGGATGTGCTGGGAGAAGAAGCGGATCGGAAAGCCATCGGACCCACGATCGGGGATCCGGTTTTGAGAAGGTTGATGCATCATGGGCTTTGGATCATAGGGAATGGCATGCGCATGTCTGGATTTTTGGCCACGAAGGGAAACAAGGCTTTAAGGAACATTGTCGGCCTTGAAGCAACTGCATGGCTACCGGTCTTTCATGGCTCCGTTCTCATATTTGGTTCTAAGCAGCTGAGCGGGGAGCCCAAGACCCTCGACGACCTCGATACGGGCGATTTGCGGCCGGCTGTCAACTATCTCTCGTGGTACCAGAATGCCGCAAAGCCCCTTCGGCTGGCGAGAGAACTGACCTACCCTGTTCAAGGCGTTCGAATCGTGGGAAATGGAATAACTTGGGAGGAAGCACTCGAGTCAAATATGATCGTTGAAGTCACCGTTTCGCCGATGGAAAACATGTTCTGGAGGACCCCGCCAACCACCGTTTCCCTCCGGCTGGGCCTTCCAATTCTCATGACGAAATCTCCCAAATACCAGTGGACCACCAAGCCAGAAAACCCCGGCTTCAATCGCCACGTACCGGCTCTGCAGGTCTGCTGCGACCCATCCTACGCCTTCCGCACCTCGAAGGGAACCTTGACGGGCTTTGGCAGGATGTCAGAGTGGTGGCTCCATGACGCTAAAGAGGTGATCCTGGCGCGCGAGGATCGAAAGCCGTTGCACGTTTACCACGTGATGGCGCTCATCGACTTTTTCGGAACGTTGTTGCCGTTCTTCAGACAGTATTCCGCGGCGCCCGACGATCGCAAACAGGGTTGCATGGAAGATATCTTGGCAAAAATCTCCAAGGAGAGCTTCCTGGCATTCTTCAATGACTGGAAGAAGGCCAATAGATTTAGCTCGGAGATTCCGTCGATGTATGAGATCTGAGCACTTCACCCGAGGAGGCAAAATTCAACAGACGAGGGAGCAAGCAACAGAGGGGGGCTGGTTTTATCCAGACAGAACGAGCTTTAACAATGGCATTGGCTGCAGTCATAGAAGCTCTCCAAGCTTACTATTAGCATCCGAAACTGGCAATAGTGGAGGCAGAAAGGTCATCGGGCTCAACTGTTTCAACTGCTCCCGTTAGGATCACCTGTGTGAAATTGCTGCATAGGTTGGAGTGGAGATAAACTCAAGAAAAGCACACGATAGAATCATTCTAGCACAATTCAAAAATGGATTGCAAACTAATCATGAAAATATCTCTGTGAGATATCTTTTGTTGGTGAAGTGGTCTTGGTGAAGCGAAATCTAGAGTTCAGGAGGTCCGTCTGATATCACGTGCATGGGGCATCGTAGCGGACTCTAGCGTTTGGTGGGACAGGCTTGCCGAGCGTCCGTGGCCCGCTCGACACACCGTGGCCGCATCTCCGTCATGGCCGCCTGGTGAGCTTGCAGTCCCCTCCATCGACTTCTTGTTTACTCTGCCCCGATCTTCTCGCCACTCGCCAGCCCCAGACGCGCTAGGACTTCACCATCTTACGCTGGTCGTCCAACCCGCGATTTCTCTCCGACCTGCCTCCCGCACACCGTTCTGCTCCTGTCCCACTCGAGGTCGCGCGCCCGTCTGCCTGACACCCGGTGCGTGATTCGACCGCAGCGCAGCTAGCCCGGCATGGTTCGTCTGAGAGAGATCCCTCGGACGGCCACCTTCGCCTGGTCGCAGGGCGCCGCGGCGCCGCTGCTGACCACGGGCACCAAAGCCGGCGCCGTCGACGCCGACTTTTCCAACGACACCCAGCTCGAGTTGTGGGATTTGGGCCTGGACAGCGTGGAGCAGAGCGGCGGCCTGGAGCTGCAGCAGCCCACGGGGAGCATTGCTGTTGATTCGAGGTAGGAACGCTCCGTCAATCGCTGGCTATTTCACTGTCTCTGCCCAGGAATTTGATTTGGTGCGGCGAAACATTGGACGAAACCCAACCTCGAGTAAACTGCACATTGGTTGCTTTTGGTATTTGAGAAGAGGCATATTAACTAGGGTGAGATGGTATTTAGGTTTCACGACGTGGCATGGAGTAAACCGGACGACAGCCACTCTCGAGGCATAATCGCCGGCGCGCTCGAAAATGGATCTTTGGATTTGTGGGATGCAGAGAAGCTACAAAGCGGAAGGTATATCTTCTCATCCTAAAGTCTGAATAGCAGCAGCGTTTCACGCTAACATGAGTATTGGAAGTGGCGATGCGCACATGTCACGGACATCGAAGCACAGCGGCGCAATCAAATCGCTCCAATTCAATCCCTTCCGACCGGAGTTGGTCGCGACAGCGGGCGCAAAGGGCGAGCTCTACATTGCGGACTTAAACAACATTTCCACACCTTTCCGTCTGGGCTCCTCCGCAGCTCGCGCTGACGACTTCGAAGCACTCGACTGGAACAAGAAGGTGCCGCATATCTGTGTCACGGGAAGCTCCGGCGGCTTCGTTACGGTGTGGGATGTTAAGGCCAAGAAAGAGAGCTTGACGCTCAATAACTACGGCCGGAAGACCGTTTCAGCCGTCGCGTGGGACCCAGATGCTCCGACAAAGTTGGCGACAGCGATACCTAATGACCAGGACCCGTTGGTGCTTATGTGGGATCTGCGCAACTCAAATGCGCCAGAGCGTGTTCTGCGCGCACACGACCAGGGGGTACTCTCGTTGTCGTGGTGCCAGCAGGACACTTCGCTTTTGTTGTCTTGTGGCAAGGACAACCGGACCATTTGCTGGGACGCGCGGGTTGGTGAGCCTCTGGCAGAGTTTCCAGTCGTCACCAACTGGACTTTCCAGACGCGCTGGAATCCGCACAACCCAGGCCTGGTTGCGACGGCGTCTTTCGACGGGCGCATTGCTGTCCACACAATTCAAAACACCAACTCAGACTCGGCGAACCAGGCTGCTGTTGCGGCGGCGGCGTCTGCTGACGGGGAGGACTTCTTCGCTCGCGCTCAAACGCAGCCTCAGGGCGAAGCGTTTTCTCTTCCCAAGCCGCCGAAGTGGCAGGAACGGCCGGTCAACGTCTCCTTTGGCTTCGGAGGCAAGCTTGTTAAGGTTGTGCCGGCGGGTGCTGGTTCGCGTAAGTCCAAGATTGTCCTTTCAACTTTTGCCGTTGATTCCACTATTGGCGAATCGACCGAGAAGTTTGAGCAGGCCCTCAAGGAAGGTGACTTGGCTTCGATTTGCGAGAAGAAAATGTCCGAAGCGAGGACGGATGAGGAGAAAGCAGATTGGACTGTGATCGAGACCCTTATGTCCGCTAACCCTCGTCAAAAGTTGGTGGAGTATCTTGGGTTTTCTGATGAACAGGAAGAGACGAAGGATGAAGAGGATAATGCGCAAGCCAATGGCACGGAAGCCGCCCCCAAGGATGAGGCTTCCTTCTTCGATAACGCTGGTGGAGACACCGGCGATAACTTCCTCTCCGATCTCGCAGCGTCGAAGGGGGCTCGGACGAACAATCCGTTCCACATTTATACTGGTGAGGAGTCAGATGCGGATCGGCGAATCACCCGAGCTTTGATGCTGGGTTCTTTCGAAAAAGCCCTGGATATCTGTCTCGCTGAGGACCGTCTCTCGGACGCCTTTATGTTGGCGATCTGTGGTGGTCAGTCTTGCATCGATAAAGCCCAGGATGCCTATTTCCGCAAACGCAAGGCAGATGGCGCAACACCTAACTATCTTCGCCTACTGGCTTCCGTCGTTGGAAAGAACCTGTGGGATGTGGTACACAACGCGGACCTCGCCAATTGGAAGGAGGTAATGGCGACAATATGCACATTTGCAGACGAGGCCGAGTTCCCTGACCTCTGTGAGGCCCTGGGCGACCGGCTTGAGGAGTCCATTGCACCTAATGCAGATGCAGAAACGGCCTCCGTTCGTCGCAAAGATGCTACATTTTGCTATCTTGCGGGCTCAAAGCTGGAGAAAGTTGTGGGCAACTGGGCGCAGGAACTCCGAGAAGCCGAGAAAGCGGACCTCCACGAGAAGGCTGAGGGCGAGGCTGCTGAGGCGACAAGCTTCTCGGTGCACGCACGTGCGTTGCAAGACTTCATTGAGAAGGTGACGGTCTTCCGTGAAGCAACGAAGTTCCAGGATGCCGACGCGGCCGGATTTACCTCGAAGGCGGAGGGCGAGGCGTGGAAGCTTGCACCGCTGTACGCCAAGTATACGGAGTACGCTGATGTTGTCGCTGCTCATGGGATGCTGAATATAGCGGAGAAATATCTCGATCTCCTGCCCCAACAGTATCCTGTTGCCGACGTTGCGAGAAACAGGATCAAGCGGGCCACAAGGAAAGCCGCTCCGCAACAACAGCAAGCTCAGCGACAGCCAACAACGGCCACGACGCGGACACAACGCCCTGTTGGCTATCAGCCTACGCAACAGCCTAGCATTGGGGCTGGCGTAGGCGCGTCGCCATACGCACCGGCAGGAGCACCTGCTGCACCCGCACCTGGCCCCAGCTACCCGACGTCGTCCACGACTCGATCCTACACTCCTTCCGGATACCAGCCTCCCACTCAGCAAACGGGCCCCTATGGTGGCTACCAACCGCCTCAGCCTCAGCCCTCGGCCATCCCTCCACCCCCGCGCGCCTTCTCATCTTCACCATCCGCTGCCACGGTCCCGCCTCCCTCGAAGGCGGCCGGCATGTCAAACTGGAACGATGCGCCTGACGCATGGACGAAACCGGCGCAGACGTCTCGCCGTGGCACTCCGAGCGTGGTGGGAGGGCCTGGAGCCGTAACCTCGCCCTTCCCAAACCAGCCCCAACAGCCCGGCCCACCGCAGTACGGCGGTGCCGGCGGCCCGCCTCCACCCTCATCTTTCTACCAACCGCCCCAGCAGCAGCAGAAGGGACCTCCGCCCCCGCCTCCCAAGGGTCCTCCACGTATGACATCGCCGGGCACGTCCGCTTCGGCCGGGACACCTCACCCGCCGCCGGACCGGCCCCCGTCTACCGCCGCCAGCGCATACGCCCCTCCCTCGTCCTCGTCCCCCGCGACCGCCCACGTCCCCGGCATCTCGGCCCCACCCCGCATGGCTTCACCATATAATCCACCCCCGTCTACCGCCGCAGCTCCGCCGTCCAACCGCTACGCGCCCGCGCCGGGCTCCACGGCGACACCGCCGCCGGCCCATCAGCACCACATAGGCGGCCCGGGAGCTATGCCGCCCCCCCGTCAGGGCCCGCCGCCACCGAATCCGTACGCGCCGCAGCAGCCGCAGGGACAGGCGGGACCTCCACCGCAACAGATGCCACCGAAGAATGTGGGGCCCCCGCCGATGGGAGGGCCGCCTAAGGCAGGCCCTCCGCCGGGTGGACCGCCTAGGGCCCAGCCGAAGGAAGGACCGCCGCAGGCGGCTGGGGAGTCGAGGCCGAGTACGGCAGGGAGTCAGAGCGCGGGTGCTAGCGGGGCGAATAAGTATCGTAAGTGACACGCGGGGCTCCATCAACCTCGAGAGGATTAGCGCAGTAGTTTGCAGCTGACAAGGATCTTCTGTGGCAGCGGCCGGCGACCGCTCGCACATTCCGGCGCAGGCGCGACCCATCTTTGAGGTGCTGTCGGCGGACGTGGAGCGGGTCAAGGCGCGTGCGCCGGCGCAGTTCTGGCCGCACGTAAGCGACGTAAAGAAGCGACTGGGGCTCCTGTTCGACGCGCTCAACAACCTCGACGTTAGTGGTGAGATTAAGCCGCAGACGTTGGCGGATTTGGGCGAGATTGCGCGCCTGCTGAGGGAGAGGGAGTACGATGCGGCGGCGGGGGTGTTGAGGGAGGTGCAGAAGAGGGGTGCCGAGGAGGGGGGAAGCACCTGGATGGTGAGTTGTTGGCTTTCCGGCGTTTCGTTTCTTTTCCTTTGACCAGTCCAAACGTGCGAGTGAAAACATGCTGACTTTAGGGAATCTAGATCGGCCTGAAGAGGCTTATTTCGATGAGTAAGGCGACACCTCACTAGTTGGTTAGTAGGGGTGGTGGGATAGATGCGCCGCAAGGTTGGTACCCAGGGTAAGGTTTAAAAAGGAATGACGTGTATGTAGTTTTAGTTGTTGAGGGGAGTGCTTGGCGGGAATGGTTGGGCTGAGTCGGTGTTGGTTGCCCTGAAAAGGATCCAGTGGTGCGAACTAGGGACGGTGGATTGAGCGCATAGAACATCAATTTTGTCTCTTCCCTCTGGTAGATGGATGGGCGTGCATAGCATCAGTAGGGTGTCGTGGTTGATAACCCCGCTGCTCAGATCTTTGGTGATGTTGCCGGCAATGGCTGTGCTCAGGGCATATTATTTTGACTCCTCCGTTCGAGGAACGTTGTGTTTATTGTGAATCGCCATTTGTACCCCGTATAGTGGGAAGGCAATCTAAGATGCCCAGTGCGGGTCCGACGAAGCCATGCTATTGGCTGCCGACTCGCCCAACTGAAACAGCAGAGTGACCATCGCCGTGGCGGATATGTCCGGGCAGCGGATATGTTGAGGTCGAGCTTGGGGCTCTGGAGGATTCGTGCAAAGGGAGGGTTTCCCGGATACGGGCCTTTTCAATAAAGTGGCTTGATAGCCAAAATACCTTTGCGAGCCAGATAAGGCGGGTAAAATGACCCGGAGCACAGAGAACATAGACCGAAGCAAAGGCAGTGGCGCTGAGTTCATGCGGACAGGGGCCTCCTTGTTATAGGTTGATGGACCCGGAGTAGCGAGGGCTTACCTGCACGACTGATTCAGGGCACAGAATAGTAGATCTGGGACCTTCTATTCCAGTGGCGTTCTGGAGCCGGGGGTTTTGGGCCCCTGGGTTGGTGGCGCCGAGGTGACTTGCAGACGTACTTGAACCGGCGGGATTCGCGGGCGTTGTGAACATCAGCCTGCGTTGTAGCGCGGCGTGGCGTGGCGCACCACCTGGACTTGAGCCGGCGCAGCGGCGCCAAGCCAGCGCGCCCGGCCCGCCAATTGGGGAAATCTCGACTGGCGACCGCGCCTGCAGCTTGACACGTCCCGCACGCCCAACCACGTCAACCGTCGCGCCTTCCCCCACATCTGACCGCACACCTGCAGTTTTCCACCTGTCCTGCACCGCTTCTTCCGCCTCGTCCCCTCTCCCCTTCGTCAGCCTACCCTCTTCATGTATACCCCAACCGCCCTCGCGCCCACGACTTGTCGGATCCAACGCTGCTGCCACCGCTGACGCCGCCGCCCATGGCGCACCTTCACCCACCCTCTGCGTCCGACACCGAGCTAAGCCATAATAACAACATGAAAAACGACGACAACCCCCACCATCACGGCCGCACTAGCAGCAGTGCCTCCGCCGCCCCCGTGCTTCTTCCCGCCACGTCATCGTCGTCATCGACCATGCCACCACCGCCTGCCTCAACCTCCACGACCATATCCCCGACCCGCCTTCCGCCCGCGCTCCAACTCCACCCCACGTCCTCGCCTTCTCCCAGGCCGTTCTCGCCGCCTGCACCCATGCTCTCGCCGTCCAAGACTTCCTTTTCGCCGACCAAGCGCGCCCACAGCCGCCAGTACAGCACGTCAAGCTTCGACGCGCGCGCCGGCCGGGACAGCTTCTTCCGGTCCCTGTCGCCGAGCACGACGCTCCGCTTCTTCGAGCCTGCGGGCGACGACGACAGCAACGGAGAGAAGGATTCTGCCGTTGGGGGGATGACGGCGGCGGCGGCTGCTGCGGCTACGGCCCGGGGCGCCGGCGAGGTGGCACGCACGCCCGACGAGCGCAAGCTGGTCGAGAGCCTGCGCGGCGCGTCGGCGTCGGAGAAGGCGTTGGGCGTGCGCGTGTGCCGCGCGGCGGAGAAGCTGCGGGGCTGGTGCCGCGAGATTGAGCGGTGGGGGTGGGCCGGGAGCTTCGAGGAGCCGGACGAGGCGGAGAAGCGGCGGCAGCGGCAAGGGAGCGGCAACGGGAGTCTGGGCGCCTCCGGGGCGAACGGAGGAGCGGTTGCGGCGAGCGTCACGACGGACCCCCCCCTCGAGTATTGGGGCTGTCTGCCCGCGCCCCTCGTGGAGGCGTACGCGGACCGCCTCGACGCGATCCGCGACGAGCTCGCCGACCTGGGCATGGATGAGCTGAAGGCCTACGTGCGCGACATGTACGGAGTGCGGGTGCGCTCGCGGCCCGGGTCCGCCTACTCGCAGCGGTCGACGGCGACGACGGCGTCGACGGCGACGGCCGCCGCCGCCGCCGCCGAGCTCAACCTCCTCGACGACTTCTCGCTCGTCGTCACCCACACCGTCCTCCAGAGCCTGCCTTACCTGTCGCTCTTGGCCGGCTTGCTCGATTCCTGGACCGCCCGAGCAGACGTCCTGCGCGAGGCGCCCCGCTTCCTGGCCGAGCTGGCTCACGCCCAGACCGCTATGCGGCTCGGCTGGGAGGCTATCGTGGCGCGACCCGACTCGTCGGGCGGCGGCGGCGGCGACGGCGACGGTGACGACTCTGCGGCCGATGCCGCGGTGAGCAAGCTGAAGGAGACGGTCGGCACGGTGGGCAGCGTGCTTGAGGGCAAGGTGGCGGCGCTGGGCCGCGGGCTCGACCGGATGCTGGATGTGCTGGAGGGGCGCGAGGACGTGCTGCCGGAGAGGTGGATCGACGAGTTTGAGGCGCTCGAGGCGGAGTACGGGAGGTGGTATGTCGAGGCGCGGCGGCGCATATTTGAGATGGAGTTGGGGAGGAGTGGAAAGGTGAAGAGGGCGAAGGAAGAGGTGAGGGAGGTGGTTGCGAGTATTGAGGAGGGGCGGGAGAGTCGCGCCGGGATCGAGGTGGATGATGGGAGCAAAAAGGCTGGAGAGGGGGGCGATGCTGTTGTGGGAGAGGAGGTGGTTTCGGAGCTGGGTACGGCGGATGAAAAAGAGAAAGGCGTGGAAAGGATGCTCGAGGCTACTCAGGACCAGGAGAGCGAGGGTTCAGCACAAGCTACCAAGGAGTTTGGAGGCGAACAGGCTAATTTCCAGGATCTAAACGAGATTCCGTCGACTGGATTTGTTGAGGTACTTTCGGCGTCACCTGAGAACAAACAGCCAGAAATCCAGCCGCAAGCGTCACAAGTTGGAATTTCGGAGGCTGGTTCTACGGCGGCGGTGCCGAGTCCTTCTCGTGAAGAGGAGACTCCTAGGCCGCTGAAGGTTGAAAACACAATCGCGACACCTCAAGAATCAGGTCACAAGGAGAACGGGGCGGAGGGTGGCCAAAATGACCGGGAATTGTCACCTGAACTTAGTCCTTCTGACGAGAAAGCCGACGTCACTACTTCCATTGCCGATTCGATGGCTACATCGGATACGCCAGAAAGGGACACTAGCTTGCAAATGGCGAATACTTCCCAAGCTGACGATGGATCGTCACAGTCTCCATCGCAACTTGACTTATCTGACGAGTCTCATAAACTGGCACCTGACACCCCAAAATCTCCGAAATCTCCTTCCCTGCGTCTGAAGATACCAGAGTCGAAATCAGAACCTCCAGTGCCTGTTAGGACTGACGAGGATGCGGACGATGAACATGAATCTGATCATGAAGGCAACGATGCTGAGGACGCTGTTCTCCCAGTGGCTCATTTGAAGCGAGCATCGGTCACGTCTATCGAGTCCTTCACTCGATCTCAGGTATGTAGCTTGCCCTTACGTTGTGGTTACGATTTCTTCGAGTAACACTAGTTTAGGTTCGAAGCATCAACGTAAAACGTAGTGGGAGCATGTCTTCGACTTCTTCAGTCCATCAACAGTCATCTGCGCCTGCTTCGCCCGCTAGTAGCAAGCGCTCTAGTTCTCCATTCCCTAGGCTTGGCCAGGCCACAAGCCCGCTTGCCGTCACCCAAGAGGAACCCGTTTCACTCCCCCTTCGGACAAGCATTGCCGGTCCCGAAACGGCGCCTATTTCCGGTACCATTCCGAAAGATCCGCCTATTCCGGCCTTTCGGCCTTTGTCCGTGGCTTCTGATGATCATATTCCTTCCGAAGACGCAACTTTGGTCACCACTTCTCGCCAGAACAGTCCTTCCCCAACGCTTTTTGATAGTTCCTCAGAACCAACAAGTCCCGCAGATCCTGGATCTCCTTCTTTACGCGTCGAGAAAAAGCGACGCTTTGCCAATGGTCCCGTAAAACCTCCTTTGAACTCTTTCGTGACTAAGAAGCGCGCAGGCCCGGGAGGAACCAATAATGCCCTTAGCTCTAGGCTCTTTCCAGAAAGCGCTCGCCCTGGCAGCGCTTCTCCTCCGCCCAAATCACCAGGCCGGACTGGCAAAAATCAACCTGAAGACCTAGACAGCAAGATCAGCGACATTTTGACCACGATTCCGGCATCTATCAGGCTCACGACGAGACCGGAGGCTGGCGGCAGTGATCAAAAGTCGTCGACCCGATCTGCCTCAAACCCGTACCGTCCGCCATCTCGGCCCAACTCGGCTCTTCGAATCACCCGTCCACCAACTAGCAACCCGGCACCGGCCCTCGGCGCTCCGGCATTGACGCTCTCTCCAGCCAAAGCCGAATTCCAACCGACTAGCAACGTGCGCCGTTACGCGGGCCATGCCAGCGGCACTAGCGCCCTCTCTAGCAGCACTGGCAGCAGCGAGGCCGGCGGGCGGGCTAGCATCGCCTCTAGCGGCAGCGGCAGCGACTCGGACATTAAGCTGTACCACCTGTCGCAGCCAGGGCGCGCGGACCCGATCAAGCTGTTCGTGCGGCGTGTCGGCGAGCACGGCGAGCGCGTCATGGTGCGCGTAGGCGGCGGCTGGGCCGACCTAGGCGAGTTCCTTCGCCAGTACGTTGAGCACCACGGCCGCCGCACCGTCTCGTCCGAGGGCCGCTTCGAGGTCGCGGGCCAGGGCTCCCCGGTCCAGGCCATTCAGCAGCAGCTCGACGCGGCGGCCGTTGCAGCCGGCGGCGGAGCTGGTGGGAGTGCGAGTACCTCGGCGACCCGACCCCAGAGCGCGAGGAGCAACAAGGAGTTCAAGTCGTCGGTTGGTAGCGGCGGCGGTGGGACGCCGAGTGGCGGTTCCGGTGCTGCAGCTCCAGCTCCCGCCGCCGGCGCCGGAGGAGGGGCTACGCCTGGTTCCGGCGCAACGGGCAGAGTCGGGTCCCCCGAGTCGGCGGCATCGTCGTCGACGGCGTCGCGCCACTCGTGGACGGGCAACGAGGTGGGGCTCGCGGGCCCGACGGCTAAGAAGTTGGAGCTGTCGGGCGAGAAGTTGGGGTGGGTGGAGGGCATGATGGATAAGGTGAAGAGCGTCGGCGTCGGAGGCCCGGGTTCAGGCTCGGGCGGGGTCGGAGGGAGCGCCGCCGGCGGTGGCGGTGGGTTTGACGGAGGTCCTGGCGGGGGTGGGGGTGCGGGGGTTGGACGTGTCAGGAGCGGGAGCGGGGCGAGTAGTGCTGGGGGTGGTGGGAAGGAGTTTGGGGATTTGGGGAGGGTGGGGGGAACGAAGAGGGTCTTCTTGAGAGGACAGGGGGGATGGAATCAGCAGCATGACTATAGGTGAAGGGATTCTCAATTTAGGGTGGGAAAGGTAATGCTACTGGTGTAAGCCTGGTGTTTCTAGTCGGAGTTGTGCTTTGAGAGTTCCTGTAAGGCCTTTTTTGCTGTTTCATGGTCTTCTTATACCTTCCTTTCTCCTTTTTCCTTTGGGTTCTATATTGCGTTGCGTTAGGTGGGCATTTGCGGCGCACGCTCAAGCCACAACCGTGCCTTTGGCTTTCTGTAGTACATCTTTTTGGGCGCCCGGTCTTGTTCGGCATTGGCTATCCGTCATTCAGCGGCATCAGAGTGCATTTTTGTCTTTCCGGTCTCTCCAGATTCCCCACTTGTAATGAGTTTATGCTGTCATGAGTACGGTGAGGTCTTTTCTCTGCCTTTCCTTTTACTTTCAAGGCACACCGCGTTATTGTTGTTATGAAATTGCATTCTATGGGAAGTGGATGGCCGTTGAAACAAGCAAGCGCTTAAAAAGCATTCGATTTCGCAGCATGGTAAAAGTCGAGAGTTTTCCGCTGGTTGCGTCCGGTTTTGGTTTTGGATAGCACCTGCAAAGCTGTACATCTTTTAATAGAACGAAGGTAACTGGCAAGCTAAGAACGCGTAAAAAGAGGGAGTTAAGTGAAAACACGTGGTATACAAGGGAAATATGAGTTCGACAAGAGCACTTTTCCTCTTTAGTGTAGCGTGGCTGGGGCCAAGCCGATGTCGGCCCCCACGCAATTGGGAGAGTGTCGCTTCACTTCATCCATCTTCATCTCCGGCGTATACAGCTCACATGCTTCATATCTCACTCAATTCAAGTCACCAACAGAGCAGAATCCGCTTTAAAACTCTTTAAGCGACAACTATCGGGTTGGAACTTGGAAGTAGTCACAATGTCCTCGGCAGAAGATAAAGATGCTGCCATGAAAAGGCGCATCATATCGCACATGAACGCCGACCATCAAGACTCGGTGCGGGCACCTCTTCACCCCCTTTCCCCCCACACTCACCGTCCCGCACAAACAACAATCCGCGATCCCTGACGGCTCCAACCTCCCGCCTCCCTAGCTCATCCGCTACCTCCAACACCACCACGCCCTCACCTCCTCCTCTGCCCGCCACGCCCACCTCATCGACATCACGCCCGACCGCCTCGTCCTCAGCACCTCCCCCCCCAACACGCCCCCCACCCCCCCCCAAACCCACACCATCCCGCTCGTCCCCCCCCTCCCCTCCCTCGCGTCCGCCCGCCCCCGCCTCGTCCACATGGACGCCGCCGCGCGCGCCGCCCTCGCCCTCGCCCGCCGCCCCGCCCCCCTCGCCTCCTTCGCCCCGCCCCGCCGCCCCCGCCACGCCGCCGTCCTCCTCGCCTGCCTGCTCGGCTACGCCGTGCTCGGGCTCGGCTGCGCGCGCGGGCCGCGCGGCGCGCTCTGGGGGGACGCGGGCGCGCCGCGCGCGCTGGGCGCCGGGTGCGGGCGCTGGGGCGGCGCGGAGCGGTGGTGCGGGCGCGCCGCGGCGCTGATGCGCGCCGCGGGGTCGCTCCCGCTCGGCGTCATGCTGGCGGTGCATGTGGTGGAGGCGGCGGTCATGGCGAGGAGGTTGGCGCGGCATTCGGTGCCGGTGGGGAGCGCGCTGTGGGCGATGTGGGTGGGGTCGACGTTTCTGGAGGGGGCCGGGGCGTTTGAGAGGTGAGTTTGGCCGCGTGCGTGCTTTTTGTGCGTGGAGTGTTGGCTGATTTGGTGGGTGGGTGGTTGATAGGTTGAATGCGTTGATTGAAGAGGGCGAGAAGAAGGAGCATTGACAATCTAATACGTACGAGTGGCATCGCTGGTAATGGCGTGTGGAGGACCTGGGATGATGCTACGAGTATAAGCGATGTTGGGGACAATTTTGAAGACAAATTCCATCATAGAATCGTCGGGCGCAGGTTTAACTGGTCGATATAGGACAGGCAAGGGCTAACCCTATCTGTATATACAAGACACTATGCCGTCACATCAGGCCTATTGAAGAAACCTTTACTTTCACATTTAAGGGCAAAGCAAGCATAACCACTGTGCTCAGGCATGCCGGGCTCCACCATCTGTATATCTCCACCTACTCAACACCCGCCAGGAAAGAACCGCAGTCCCAGAATTCCATTCCCCGCAACACACCACCGTGCCAAAAACACTGGAATTCCAAGACCACCTGTCTATCCGTCAGGCTCGAACCCGCCCACTCCACCCACAAAGCAAATTAAGCCATGTTTTCCATCCCTTCAAAGCAAGGCGTTTCCGTCTTCTCTGCCCACGCCTTCCCAAGACTCTCTAGTCGGTTACAAGACGGCCTCCTCCACAAAGGGGGTATAACAAAGTACGTATCCCATGCGTATGTTCGAACAAAAACTACAGCAATAAAAAGGTTCAAAAAGAATCAAAGGGGAGAGAGAAATGTAGACGCAGCAAGCAGTGCCAGGCGTTTAAAAGACGTTGAAGGCGGGGAACGAAGAAAAGACGGGATGCCTAGGCACGCATCTTCCCCCGTCCATCCATCCGCCATCCACCCTCAAAGGAAAAGAATGCTGCACATAATAACCCATTCTCTTCCCTGTTCCAGGAGAGACCAATGGGCAAAACAAAAGCATACCTAGAAAGAACAGCAATTTCCGGACCGAACTGAAAAGAACGGGATACACGAAAAGCAACATGACTTCATCAGTGAGCATTGCAGGGGGTGGGGGGAGGAGCCCTAAAGCAGCTCGAGGCCACACAACCGTCAATGCAGGGCGGAGAAACCCCAAGAAGGAATAAAAACACCCCCCGGTGTATTCTTCCATAAGGACCTGCCAGACCCGGCCGACGAATTGAAATTTTCCCCCAATTTTCGGTTCTATAATGTGGACAAAAAAAAAGTGACGACATATGCTTCTAGTCCGTGTCGCCGGCCGGAACAGACCGCACAATAGGCGTCGATTGCACAGACGTAACATGCAAGAAGACAAACACATGGGAAGGGCGCAGCGCTTCCCGTAGCCACCCCAGACGAAAACAAATGAGCTGTCGCGCCAGCCCCGCCTCCCCGCCCGCCGGATACATAGGTGGCGGAAAGAACAAGGCAAGAAAAAACGGAAAAGCAAGACGCCGGGCTACTAATTTGGACAGGCAGTAACGCTATGACTAGAATATGGACAAATGCCCGAGTTGAGGTCCGCTCTCATGTGACTTGGGCCATGCAGGAATGAGGAAGAGCCCGGAAGCGGAGAAAGATGAAAGGCGGCGGCGCGCGGGATGGGGCTAAGCTACGGGTTGTTCAGCATCGTGGTGATGTTGTTCCACTTCTGCTTGAGCGTCTCGTACTCGGAATTGATCTGGCAGCAATGTGACATTCCCGTCAGTTAAGCCAATCAACCAAGTTACGACAAAAAAAAAAAGGCAAAAAAAGAAACGGGAACAAAAAACTCACCTGCGCATACTGCACCTTAGTCTCCACCAACACCTTCTCCATCTCCGCCAACTGCTCCTCCAGCGCCCGATTCTCATTGTGTACCTGCATGTTCCGCGCCATGACCTGATCCATCTCGCCCCGCATCCGCCTCTCCACCTCCTCCGTCTGCGCCTCCACGATGCGCCCCAGCTCCTCGACCCGGCCGCGCAGGCTCTCGTTCGCGTCCGCCAGCCGCTCGTTCTCCACCTTGGTCCGCACTAGCTCCGACGCCACCTGCACGTGCTCGGCGTCGCCCTTCTCGGCCCGCTCCTCCAGCCCGCGCACCTTGGCCGCCAGGCCCGCGTTGGCCGCCCGGAGCGTCTCCGCCTCCTGCTCGCGCTCGCGCCGCTCGCGCCGCAGCTCCGCCCACTCGGCCGCGTAGCCGCGTAGCATGTCGGGCGTGATGCGCGCGGCGCACGCGTCCTGGACGAGCACGTCGGCGCGGTACACCTCCTTGTCGGCGGCCGAGGTGGCGGCGCCGAAGAAGCCCGAGTCGAGGATGCTCGAGGCCGAGGGGGCGCGGTCGATGTAGGCGTCGAAGAGGCGCTCCTTGAGAAACGTCGTCAGCTGCGCCATGTCGCGCATGGCGAGCAGCGCGGCCGCGTTCTTGCGCATCAGCGCGAGGCCGAACTTGAGGATGGCGCCCTCGAGCCCCTCGGACAGTATCAGGTCGTACACGCGCAGCACCAGCTGCAGCGGGAAGCGGTACGCGAAGAGCGTCAGGAACCACTGCGTCGCGTACAGCTGGGGCGCCACGCCGCGCCGGTGCAGGTGGCAGTAGAGCGCCGGCTCGAAGTCCTCGAGCAGCCGCTCGAACTGGTACAGATGCAGGTGGAGGCCCGGCATGTCCTGCACGAAGAGCTCGCGCAGGCCGTACTTGTTCATCAGCCGCACCATGAGGCAGAAGGCCTCCTCCTCGGGCATGTTGAATAGCAGCGGCATCGCGATGAAGTTCATGCCCTGCGCGTAGCCCACGCTCTCGTCGAACAGCGCGTACGCCTTGCATACCCCGAAGAGTGCATCCTGCAGCCCCGACGCCATGACGAACTTGGAGTAGCTCGTCCGCGCGCCCAGGTCCCGCTTGATTTGCTTCTCCAGCTTTGCCAGCGCCGCGGCTTCCTCCTTGGCCTTCTGCTTCTTCGCCGCCAGCAGCGCCGTCTGCGCCTTTGCGATGTCGGCGCCGTTGCTGCTCCCATTCGCTCCGTCCTTGGATGGCGGCGTGCCGGGCGCGTTGGTGTTGATGGTCGCGGGCGTCGAGTAATCCGAGTGAACCGAGCTCGCACTCGACGCGATCGATTCCTTCTCCTTGCCCGCTGCCGTGCCATTGACATGGCCGCCCGACTCTTTGCCGGCGCCGAAAAACCCGATACCGCCGCCCTTCTCCTTGTGCTCCGACCCCCTCGCCACCAATTCCCTATACACGCCTTCAAGCTCTTCGTTCTTGCTCTGCGCCAGCACCTGCCACACGACGCCGCGGATCGCCTGAGGGATGCCCGCCGCGATGGCCTGCCCTAGTTCCTCGGCGCTGGTGCGCGCCACCGCCGCGGGTCCTTCGTACACGACCGACTGCCACAGGTCCCAATCGACCGGGGCAGCCGAGTCTCCGCCGGGCCCGGCCGCCACGCCGGACGCGGTACCCGGCGGCAGGTGGGGGTTGACCGTGGGTCGTGCCATGCTTGGGACAGGTGACGTTGGGGCAGGCCCCGGACTCGATGGGCCCCGGGACATGGCGGGCGCCGGCAACGAGCCATCTGGCGCCTCCTTCTTGTCGTCGGTTGTGGCGGCGGCAGCGGCGGCAGCGGCCGGGCTGCCGACGCCACTCGCATTGCCGGCCGGCGCGGGCTGACCACCCCCACCGTCGTCGTCGAGCGACACGATGCCCGCCTCCTCGCGCATGCGCAGGAACTTGAAGCGGTCGCGAAGGCTGTTGCGCGTAGCGCGGCCGTGGGTGCCGGAATCGGCCGACTCGGCGTCCTCCATGCGGCTGAGCATAAGCTCCGGGTTGCTGTTGAGCGTCGCCATCGAGGAGACGGTGTCGCGGCGCTCGGTCGGCGCCACGGGCGGGGATATGGAGGGCTTCTTGTCGTTGTCGGTCTTGTTTCGCGAGAGCCAGGAGAATGGGCTTGTGAGTTTGCGGGAAGGAGGCGGCGGGGCGGTGATCTGCTTCTCGACGGGCGGCGCAGAGGTTGCGAAGAAGCCTTGGCGGGTGGATGATGAAGCGGAGGAGTCGCGCGGGGGCACTCGGGGAGGTAGGACGGGAGGAGACGGTCGCGAACTCGCGCCATTGGAAGTGGCTTCCTTGTCTAACGCTCGAGGGGTCAGCGCCGGCGAAGAGGGAGGGAGGGAGAGAGAGACGGGGCATCCAAGGCAACGTACACTCCTCCAAATTGACGTCGTCCATGCCGACGGTCGATATCCTTTCGGCCGAATAGGAGGGCTTCCTCGGCTTCCGTGATTCTGCGTCCGACGAGTGTTCGGGGTGGTTTTGCGCGGGCACGCTGCCGTCATGGCGCTCTCCGTTCATTGCAGCTTCGGGACTGTCGTGCGGGGCGTGGTTGCCGTCTTGCGGCTCTCCGTTTGGCTTGGCTTCGAGACGGGTCTGGAGGCGGAAGATGATGGTTGTTTGCGTTAGCTGGTGGCGGGGGGAATGTCTGAGTCTTCGGCATGGCGACCGAAGGGGGGTGATTCCGCGAGCAGTCGCGCCTGGCGGAGCGGCTCGAAGGAAGGCAAGAGCTGCAAGCAAGGGCAGGCGCAGCCCGGGCGTCTGTTGCCGCACGGGAGGGGAGGGGGAAGGTGCGCACCGCGTCCTTGGCGGAGCTCTGCTCCCCGGCCGCCGGCTGAGCGTCGTGGCCGTCCATGCGTCTCGCCCGCCCAGCGCGCGGAGCCGGCGCTCCTCGCTCACAAGACGATGAAAATAGTAAGAAGCTCCCGGGGGCCGTGGCACCGCAGCTCTTTCAGCCGATGGCGAGGTAGCGAGCGGCAGCGGGCGGCCTTCTCAAACAGCAGCCGGCCCGGCGAGTCGGCGGAGCGGTGAAACAAAGGCCGGGAAAGCTGCGTCGCGAAGGGAAAGATTCGTCGGAATGTGCCAAGTCGGAGCGGCAGGCGGTCGAGGCAGCAGGCGTGCGGGATGCACAGTTTAGGTAGGGTCTAAGCAGCAGCAGCAGCAGCAGCAGCAGCAGCAGCAGCAGCAGCAGCAGCAAAAGAAGCGAACGAGTTTCTTTTCGGCAGCCGGACCAGCGGGACGGGGGGGGGTGGGTTCAATGGTGGTGAAACATTGCCGTCGTCGAGGCGGTCCGAGGGCGGTGGGTGAATGCGAAAAAGAGAAGGGGGGAACGAGGGCGAGAAAGAAAGGAAGACGGCGGGCTGGCTGGCCGGACGGTGGAGCGAGAGGGCCGGCTTCAGCTACATATCTCGGGGCCAGGGAAAAGGGAGGCGGCCGGCGAAGACGGCGCGGACGAGCCTGGGATGTTCCCCGAGCGTGCGCTGCGGGTCGACCATCTGGCTTCTTCACCTTAGTCGTGCATGCGCGTCACCGTAATCATCACAACCAGCAGCGAGGTACACGCTACCTCTAGCTCCTTTTCGCTCTCTCTTCACGGCCGCACGCTACACGTACAAACGTATCGTACATGTGCCACACTCAACACCCCCGGCCCTCCACCTCGTTCGCCGACTCCGGGAGAGAAAAAATCACCCCCGATAACGATAAAGACCAGTCCCCTTATCCCCTTCCCGGTTTTCCGCCTCGCCCTCGCTCCCCAATGGCCGGCCTCGGCTTCAGGGCCGCACCCAAAAATAGCAGCCGAGCCGGCGGGCTCGGCTTGGCTTCGCCGCTTGCGGCGCAGGCTGCGGCTTGTTTCGGGGAGAATCCACACAAGCCCTGGGGAAACGGCGGCCGGGGGGAAGGGGGAGGGGCCGCCGCGGCTTGCCTGTGGCGTGCGCAGCACCGCCTGAGCGCCCCGGGGGTCGAGTTCTTCAGCTCCTCTGCTGCTTACGTATGTACCGAGTACATACACCCGCGCTCCGCCTTGCTCTGGCCAATCCATCTGCCGGATGTTGCCCCCGCGTACCGCGCCTGCCTGCCATCCAAAGGGCGGCGTTTTATCGTAAATTGCCCGGCGCACGCCGCCGGGCCGAGGCTCCTCGTCGCGCCGGACGATCGCCCGCGTGCCCATCATCACGCACTCCGTACAGTATGTACGTGCTTAGGCCGTCGAAGCGCAAACTTACCAAGAAACGAAAATCACAAACACCTCAGCCGGGCGTGCGCCCAGCAGTACCCGGCCAGCTCGCCGTTCTCAACAGTTTCTTGCGCCCGATAAGGATAACGAGAACCCGAGTACCCTGTCCACATATGTATCGCCATTCGCCCCAGCCCTCGCAAGGAAAACAGGTACTATGTAGGGCGGCAGGCGGCAGCCATTGGCCTCGGCGGCAGCGCAGCCAGCGGCCGGCCTGCAGCTGTATACACATGCAGGCCGTAGCCCCGCATAAGTGCGACTGTGCATCTACAGGAACGGCCAGCCACCGCCCCACGCGACCTGCATGGCCAGTCTCCCGAGGAACGGAATGAAAACACTGCCAAAACATGCCACGTAGTATTTTGGACTCCAAGCTTTTTGCGCCCGGTAATGCAGAGATACCTACATCCAAAAGGCAGACACGGAATAGAGAAACCACCCTTTTTCCTAAGTGTCAATCACATTCCGCCATACCTGCGAGTCATGTGACCACCAACGTCTACCTATCATTCATCTTGCATCCCTCCCCACTCCACTCCCGAAGGGTTTACCAATGTACCCCCCATCACTCAAACTACCCCAAAATGTCAGCGAAATTCTCGGCACGAGAGGCAGCGAGCCGGAGGAACCAAAGCGACAAGAATAACCAAAAAAAAAAAAAATAAAACTTACACCTCAAATCCCACCCGATGCGCGGCCCCAGCTTGGGCAGCTCGTCCGCCACGCTCTGCACGTCCTTGTCCCCCCTCCCGCTCAGGCAAATCACCACGTCCTCGTCCGCGCCCATGCCTCTGGCCAGCTCCATGGCGCCGAAGATGGCGTGCGCCGTCTCGAGCGCCGGGATGATGCCCTCGAGCTGGCTCAGCAGGCGGAAGCCGACGAGGGCGTCGGCGTCGGTCGCGGCCACGAAGCGGGCCCGGCGCGCGTCCTTCCACGACGACAGCTCCGGCCCGACGCCCGGGTAGTCGAGCCCGGCCGAGACCGAGTGCGTCGCGGCGATCTGGCCGTGCGCGTCCTGCAGCACGTAGGTGCGCACGCCGTGCAGGACGCCCTTGGAGCCGCCCGTGAGCGTGGCCGAGTGCCGGGCCGTGTCGAGGCCGTCGCCGCCGGCCTCGACCCCGAGAAGCTTGACCGCCGCGTCGCCGGCGAAGGGCGCGAACATGCCGACCGCGTTGGACCCGCCGCCCACGCACGCCACCACGGCGTCGGGCAGCTTGCCGCGCTTCTCGAGCATCTGGGCCCGCGTCTCGCGACCGATGACCGACTGGAAGGTGCGCACGATGGTGGGGAACGGATGGGGCCCGATGGCCGACCCGATGATGTAGTGCGTCGTCGCGAGGTGCACGACCCAGTAGCGCAGCGCCTCGTTGACCGCGTCGCGCAGCGTGCGCGACCCGGCCTCGACCGCCACCACCTGCGCGCCCAGCAGCTTGATGCGGAACACGTTGAGCGCCTGGCGCCGCACGTCCTCGGCGCCCATGAAGATGGTGCAGCCCATGCCGAACTTTGCGCACACCGTCGCCGTCGCCACGCCGTGCTGGCCCGCCCCCGTCTCGGCGATGATCTTGGTCTTGCCCAGCCGCCGCGCCAGCAGGATCTGGCCGAGCGCGTTGTTGATCTTGTGGCTGCCCGTGTGGTTGAGGTCCTCGCGCTTGAGCCACAGCCGCGCCCCGCCCACGTGCTCCGTCAGCCGTTCTGCCAGGTGCAGCTGGCCCGGCCGCCCCATGTACGGGTAGTACGACCGGTACTCTTCCCAGAAGGCCTCGTCGTCCTTGATCTGGTTGAAGCCGGCCTCCAGCTCCGCCAGGCAGTCCATCAGAGACTCCGGCACGTACTGGCCGCCGAACTCGCCGAAGCGCGCCGGCGTGGCCCGGTCGTCGGCGCCGCCCTCGGCGTTGAGCGCCTCGATCTGGTCCGCAAGGCCGGGCCCGTCGCCGCGCTCCGCCTCCGTGATCACCTTGTCGACGTGCACGCCGTTGGACGGCTCCTTGGCGCCGCTCACGGCCTCGACGATGCCCACTTCGCGTGTCAGCGGGGCGTCCTTGCCCCTGCACGTGATGCCGTCGCAGTACTGGCGGACGGCCTCGGCGCCTTTGCCGTGCGCCGCGTTGCTCAGCGTCGTCACGATCTGGCTGCCGATGACGACGCCCTCGGCGATCTGCCCCACGCTCAGGAACTGGTCGCGCGTGCTGACGCCGAAGCCGACGGCCGCGGGCGTGTTGCCCGAGTAGCGGTGCACGCGCTCGAGAAGCTCGGGCAGCGCCGTGTTGAGCGTGCCGGTGACGCCGGTGACGCCCATGCGCGACACGACGTAGATGAAGGAATCCGCAATCTTGCACAGGAGCTTCATGCGCGTCTCGGAAGTGGCCGGGGCGATCAGGGGAACGTAGGACAGACTGTGGTGAGCGTCGGGTTAGCATTTAGAGCTGTACGAATGCCGCGCCAGAGACTACGTCAAGGTTGTCGCATACCCGTATTTGGCGCAGTAATTCCTGAACCGCACCGCCTCCTCGGGTGGCAAGTCGACGACGATGAAGCCGTTGACGCCCGCCTCTTTCGAGTCCTTCAACAGCTGCTCCTCCCCGTAGGCTAGTATCGGGTTGTAATATCCCATGAGCAGGATCGGGGCCCGCAGTCCTCGTCGCCGTGCATCGCGCACCATTTCCAGACACGACACGACAGTGACGCCGTTTAGGAGGGCTTGCTATAGGGACGCGCGGTTGTGAGCACCTGCGACGCGGTATCTTAGCAGGCTTGGGATTTCAACGCACCGTGTTGGACTTTTGTATCGTGGGGCCGTCGGCGATTGGGTCGGTGAAAGGGATACCAAGCTCAATCAGGTCTGGAGGAAAGCAGAACGTCTTAGTCCAGCAGACACGCCAATGTCGCGGCGCAATTGGGCGCACGAACCTGCTCCTCCGGCCTCCATGCCGAGCAGAATGTCGGCCGTCTCATCATTGTGAGGATACCCCGCTGTTACGTACGTGACGAGGGCGGGCTGCACACAAGCTTTCCAATTAGCCACGAAGCCGCAATTGTGGCGGGGGTTTCGGAGGGCACTGACCCGCTTCTCCTCCCTGCATCGCGCAAACGTCTGCTTGATGGCCTCCATCGCGGGCGGGACGCGTCAATTGAGGGCGAAGGAGGAGCCAAGGGAAAGAAGTGGACTGGTGGTAGAGGAGGGGAAAAGGCCAGTCGGCGTAGGGGTTCGATTGAGTCACTGCAAGGCCAGCTGGAGACATTTTCTACAGGGCGGGACAGCGGGCTGCCGGTGCCGGAGCGTCGCGCCCGCCACTCGGCGGCTCGGCGGCTCGCCCCCGCCCCCCGGCGACCTGCGCACAGTATTTCATCCCTCTTCAACGCTGCATCTGGCGCTTCGAGTCACGTGCCCTCCAAGGCTTCGGCCAGGAACAGCCCCGCCCGTGACTCCAGCCGCCGAGCGGAGCTAACCTGGGGCTAGGCCCTGCATCCGCTCTGCAGTCATCACGGAGATCTCTCCGACCCCCGGGCGGCGTGAGTCAAATGTCTGTTTATCAAGTCGGACAATCCTCCTCTTTCACCTTCTCCGACGCATAATCGAGCTGGCTGTGCTCAATTGGCCCGCTAGCCACTCATCTCTCGATCTGCTTTGCTTTCTGTCTCGTCCCATCGTTTTCATTCTCCTCGATTCACTCAATTAACTCCCAGCTACATCTCCCCACTCACTCCCCCGCATCCCCCGCAAAATGACCGACTCCACCGAGCCCGCCGCCCCCAAAATCCACATCGCCGCCTCCCGCGCCCACGATTTCGTCGCCGCCGTCCTCGCCGCCAACGGCGTGCCCGCCGACCACGCCTCCACCGTCGCCTCGTGCCTCGTCGAGGCCGACCTGCGCGGCCACGAGTCGCACGGCATCAACCGGCTGCCGTCGTACGTGGCGCGGCTGCGCTCGGGCGCCATGTCGGGCGCGGCGTCGCCGGCCGTCGCGCCCGTGACGCCCTGCGTCGGGCGCGTCGACGCGGCCAACTGCCTCGGGGCGGTGGCGGCCCGCGCCGCCATGGCGGCCGCCGTCGACATGGCCAAGGGCCCGGCCGGCATCGGCCTGGTCGGCGTCCGCGCCAGCAACCACTTCGGCATGGCCGCCTGGGTCGTCCAGCAGGCCGTCGACGCCGGCCTGCTCTGCCTCGTCTTCACCAACAGCTCGCCGGCGCTGCCGCCCTGGGGCGCGCGCGACCGGCTGCTGGGCGTGTCGCCCATCGCCTGCGGCGCGCCCGCCGGGCCCCGCGGCCGCCCGTTCGTGCTCGACATGGCGCCCAGCGTGGCGGCGCGCGGCAAGGTGTACCGGGCGGAGCGGCGCGGCGAGGCGATCCCGGAAGGCTGGGCGCTGGACCGCGACGGCGCGCCGACGACGGACCCGGCGCGCGCCCTCGAGGGCGTCATGTTGCCCGTGGGCGGGCCCAAGGGCTCCGCGCTCGCCATCATGATGGACGTCTTCGCCGGCGTGCTGACGGGCAGTGCCTTTGCCGGGCACGTCGCCAGCCCCTACGACGCGTCGCGGCCGGCCGACGTCGGCCACTTCTTCGTCGCCCTCAGGCCGGACCTGTTCGTCTCGGCTAACGAGTTCCGCGACCGCATGGACTACCTGTACCAGAGGGTGGTGGGCGCCGAGAAGATGCAAGGCGTCGACCGCGTCTATTTCCCGGGCGAGATCGAGCTGGTGACGAAGGAGGAGCGGGAGAGGACGGGCATCCCGTACGTGGAGGCGGAGATTGCGGCCCTCAACGAGGAGGCGAGGCACGTAGGCGTTGAGCCAATCTCGGAGTAGTGGTATGGATGGACGAGTACGCTAGATGCTGCAACATACTCACGATAGGGCTGGTTGACACCGTCATACAGGCCAAGAGAACAGAGTAGGTATTTTTCCCGCCCCAAAGCTAGAAGCTTTCGGGCCGTGACTCGGGTATAGTGCTCTTCAGGGTCTTGTTGAGTTCCGGCCGGCTATCGTAGCCCCTACGGCCATACCATGGGTCTGGTCCAGGAGCAGCCTTCCGTCGTGCATGAGGGTCGGAGTCGGCTGCTAGCTGCATCTAGGACAAGAACACGCTAATAGATAGGTACACAAATAGATCAGTCTACAAAAACTTCCGTTGTCCGTCTGGTTCATGCCTCAATATTTTGGCATGATGGATAGCACTGCCGCTCAGTCATAGCTTCGTCGATTCGGGTTTGAATTCAGCTCAAGATTTACGGCAGACAGCGCCGACAACGTTTGCGGGTCGAATTGCCCTTCCGGTGATCAAGGAAAGGGAAAATTCCTCCGAAGGCTTGGATCCCGATGCAACGCATCCCTGTGAGCCTACGGAGGCAAAGCCGACGAAAAGCCGTTTGCATTTCCCCGTGGGGCAAGCGCACCCGTCGTGGCGCAACCAAGCTCGGCCCAGCTTCTCTTGCTGGGGACAAGCTCGGCGCCTCGCCCACGCCCAGCCCGGCCAACAACATCATCCCGATCACGACACGATGCACCGTGCTCGTCTTCCCCGCGGCCGCAGGCATTACGAGCCTTCAGCACGCCCGTTGTGTTTCCACGCGTGTAGATCAGCGAGCAAGGCAGGTTTCCCGCCCCGCAGATCTTCGCCCTCCGCACGCAACCCACCACACCCCGGATTATCCCACCCGAGGCTTCTTTATTCTCGGCCGCTCCTCGGGACCTCCGCGTCGTGCATGCACCGGTGGTCAGTCGTTGGGCCCCCCGCCCTTGTTCAGCTTCTCTGATCCTCGCTGGGAAATCGACCGACGTGCCACTCAGAAGATACGGGCGGTAGCACCTGCGCCTTTGGGTCTGGATCGGCGTTTTTTATTTCCCAACCCTCCCCGCCCTTGGCTGCACACCCCGGTGCCATGTTACAACGCGGCGCCCCGACGATGCTGCGTGCAGAGAAGGGCCTGCGATGTGATGCGGTGCGTAAGCGGCGACTACGGCCACGGCACTCCACTCGGTGGGACTTTCTAACGCGGGAAATTATCGTGAGGGGCCGGGTGGGAGAAGATCAGGGCTAAGGATGGAGCAAGGTGCGGCGGTTTATAAGTGATCGAGTCCCGCGTTCCCGCCCAAGATGCGTGCTTGGTCTAGGGCGTTGTGGGAGAGAGCTCGTCTTCACTTTTTATTGCCCAGTTCTATCGCGGGAACTCTGTTACGTTGCTTGGCGAATAGCGCAAACTGGTCCAGGCACGCGCGTGGAGAACCAGATCTTGCCTATCAACGTCGCCAGCCTAGCACCGCCCTCGGGACGTGGCGTTGACGTCCAGTCTCCCTTGATTCAACCAGTCGATCCCCTCTCGTCTATTCTGCTAGAATCGTCCGGTAGACATCTTTCAAGATGGGCGGCGGCGCGGCAACCAACATCTTCAAGGCGAAGATGAGCGACACGCCGCGCGAGGCGCTCAATTGGAAGCTGTGGTACGCGGTCTTCACGTTTGGACTGATGGGTGCTGCGCGAGGTAAAATGCAATTCAAATATCCCTGAACAACAATGAAATGCCCAATGGTTCTGATTCCAACAATTCACTGTAGGCATCGACGAGGGTTTGATATCGGGGACAATCCAGCAGATCTCCTTCATCAGGAGGTACGGTCTCGACGATCCGGACAAGAGCGCAGATGAAATCGCCCAGCTCACAGGGAACATTACCGCAATGGTGCAGATCGGCTGCGTCGGCGGCGCATTGATGTTGGTGCTATCTCCATTGTTTTGCGCACGCAGCTAGCTCAGCTTTCTTGTGCTGACTTTGCTACAGTGCTTTTCTGTTGTGCGACCGCATCGGCCGCGTGTGGGCCGCGAGGGAACTCTGCACAATCTGGATCGTCGGCATCGTCATCTTCCTGACTGCCGACGGGAACATCGGCCAAGTGTACGCCGGGAGGTTCATCGCCGGGCTAGGCATCGGCCAAACTTGCGTCGTGGCGCCCGTAAGTGCCTTTTTTCAGACCGGACGTTGTAGTTAAAGGATATGTTGACTAGTAGTACGATTTTAGACCTACCTCGCGGAAGTCGCGCCGCGATCCATTCGCGGCCTCTGCATCTGCATGTTCTCCGGCTCAGTCTACCTCGGCATCATGTTGGCCTACTTTGCGAGCTGGGGTTCTGCGAAGAACATTCCCAATGGCGATGCCAATCAATGGGTTAGCCAAACCATGTGTGGTCTTGTTTCCTATCAACAGGTTACTAATTAACCAACGCAGATTGTCCCAACCACGATGCACATCATGTTTGCTGGAATCATCCTCATTCTCACTATTGGCGTGTACGAGTCGCCTCGCTATTTCATCAAGGTGGGCAAGGTTGAGAAGGGCCGCGACGTCATGAGCAGGATCCGCAAACTTCCTGTGGAGCATCCTTATGTTCAGACCGAACTCTTGGATATCGAAGATCAATTGAATAGAGTACGTGTCGCTGTTATGCGATCTCCGTAATCATCTCACTTGGTTGTCTACTCAACTTTCAGCTCAGAGTACTTGTCGCACTTGTTCTCATTTGATCCTGTCATTAAGCCGACTCTTATGCGTCCCAATATATTTCGTTTGTTTTGACAACCTTGCCATATCATCCCAGCACTCCCTTGCCATATCCACCTCTTTTACATACTCTAACCCACCCTTTAGGAACGTGAGGCTACGCTCGGCGCCGGCTGGTTCGGTACGATTAAGGAGCTCTTCCTCATACCCGCCAACCGGTACCGCATCCACATCGGCATCCTCTCGCAACTGCTCAGCCAGTGGTCGGGCGCCAACAGCGTCACCATATACGCGCCCGAGTACTTCGCACTGCTGGGCATCAAGGGCCAGAATGAGAAGCTGTTCGCGACGTGCATCTTCGGGGTGGTCAAGCTCGTCTCGTCGCTGGCGTGCGCGCTCTTCCTGGTCGACTTCCTGGGCCGCAAGCGCGCGCTGGGCTGCGGCATCACGCTGCAGTTCGTGTCGATGCTGTACGTGGCGATCCTGCTGTCGGCGGTGCCGGAGCTCGGCGCCGGCGACGCGGCGCTCTCGGGCGCCAAGAAGAACGCCGCCACGGGCGCCATCGTCTTCATCTACTTCAGCGGCGCCGGCTGGGCCCTCGGCTGGAACTCGATCCAGTACCTCATCAACGCCGAGATCTTCCCCCTGCGGGTCCGCGCCCTCGGCTCCTCGCTCGTCATGTGCTTCCACTTCGTCAACCAGTACGGCAACTCCAAGGCGGTGCCCCTCATGCTCACCATGGACTCGCTCAAGCCCCAGGGCACCTTCTGGTTCTTCGCCGTCGTCACCCTGCTCGGCCTGCTGTGGATGTGGCTCTTCCTGCCCGAGACGGCCGGCCGCTCGCTCGAGAGCATGGACGCCTTGTTCAGCTTGCCCTGGCACAAGATCGGCCGCAAAGGCCCGCTTCTGGCCGCCGAGACTGGCGGCTACGCCGAGGCGTATCATCGGGGCGATTTGGAGAAGGGGCCCATTGAACTTAGCCAGACCGCCAGGGTGGAGAAGGTGGATGAGAGGTAGGAACCCGGGGCGGCAAATTCGTAGGGCCGAGGCCTCAGTAGGGTTTTGTTGGCATGCGACGCTTTTGGTGGCAGTTTTACATTATGTTTTCTTAACGAAGCTGGACGATTATACGAATGCCTTGGGACTGAGAGCGGCGAGTTTTGCTCATGTGCCGCGGAATCTAGCCGTGTTCTTATTTCATGCCAATTGGATAAAAAATGGAAAACGTTGATTACGGCCGTGTCTAGTATAGCTGGAGTTATAAATCTGACATTAGGGTCCTCTTCATTGCTCGAAAAAACTGCGTACAAGAAGTTGGCCCCCGCTCTCGTAATTTACACTTCTTCCCCGAAGACCAGTAACGGCTAACTCAATTAACATGTAAATACCTAGCTATCCGAGTAGATCGTTATTCTCCTCTTCTCGGTGGGCTCCCTGCACCAATCAATATCACGATTTAATACGCTACTCCGATACCCAGCCCTCCAGCAACTTAAAAATACTTTTGCTCTCATGATTACCGTACACATGGCTCCGTTAAAAATACATTATGCTTCGTACACAAGGACTATCTGCCCGGCATAGCAATTTCACGCCGGCTGCAGCTCCGCCAATCTCGTCCTGATTACGCAGCAGTCCGTAACACCCTTCGTCCTTCCGCAACCACCACTAACCATTCTGCGGCCAGAGGAGGTGAAGTGGCCCGGGAAACCAGCCTAGACCTCAGTGTCCAACAAGCACCTCGCTCAGCCGGTTTCTGCAACTCAAGTCAGTACGCGCGTTTCGCGAACCGGAGAACGGCAATCGAAAACCAAAAGGGCAAAATATCGAAGAGCGAAACTCACCAGTCTCCACCCCCGGCTTCCTCCCCTCCAACCCCCCCGTGATCTTCCCCTTCACCTTCCTCATCCCAATGATGCCCTGGTCCTTGGCGAACTTGGCGTTGCGCGCCGGCGTCCACTGCATCAGCCCGCGCTGCTTGCGCTCCTCGGTGCGCCTGTTCTGCCTGTTCACGTTGCCGGCGCTTGCGCTGGCGTTCGACGTCGACGTCGCCGTCCCGTTGGTCGCCTGCGTATCGACCGACGCCCGCACCTCGTTGCTCGGCATATCGTCTTCGCCCGCAGCTCCGTCCACTGACTTGCCTTGCTCCTGCTGCGCACGCCGGTGCTGCGCCTGCTGCCGCTGGCCGTCCATGTCGGCCGCGCTGCCCGTGTTTTCGGCGTCCTGAATGCCTAGGTCCTCGCTGCTGCTGTCGCGCTCGTCCTCGTCCTCGGCCTCGCGCTCCTCGTCCTCGCTCGGGTGGTGCGGGTCGTGCAGGGGCGGGTCGGTGCCCGGCTCGCGCCGCTTGCGGCCGCGTGCGTCCATGTAGGCCCGTGGGTCGTGCCCAAAGGCGCCGCTCCAGTCGGTCCCGTCGCGCGACAGCCACTTCTCCTTCTCCTCCTCGGGCGCGTCCCGGAGCACGTCGCGGCCTTCCGTCAGGCTCTCGGCGTGCAGCGCCGCCACGCGCTCCGGTAGCTCCTTCTCCACCACGCGCTGTCGCACCCCTTCGGCCACGCACGCCTCCCACGTCTCGTACGTCTCGCGTGAGTCCGAGTCGATCACGAAGCGCTCGTGCGACTCGTCCATGCCGGCCTTAAATCGCCCCCGGAACTGTAGCCGCCCAACTTCCTTAAGGTCTTCGAGCCCAACTTCTTTCTTGCAGTTCTCTTCGGTGATGTAGTTCTGCGTGAGCCGCGCGGGGCGCGCTGTCTGCCAGATGGGCACGTTGATTGGCGTGTCCTCATTGTCGATGAGATGCTGCAGCCAGACAATAGCGTAGGCGTCGGCCTTGCGCCGCCCGGGAACATGGAACTCAAACACCACGGGTGACCGGTATCGATACTTGACGGGCAGACGCAGTTCGTGCTCTTCCTTGGGCTTCTGGTGCGCCTTGGTTAGGTCCCAGAAGTAGCCGTCGCCTTCGGGGAGGTTGCTGCCAATCGAGCGTGGGACACGCCCGATGCTACCACCCGTGCGCATCTTAAGCCTCGCGTGTTGTGTATAGCCAGTCGCCAGGATGCGGTCCGACATGAATTCAAACGTGCCAACGTCCCAGCCAAGCATGTTGGCCGGAAGGCGCGTCTCGACGCTGCGGAAAAGCAAAGAAATGCGGATGCGTCCAAAGCCCTGTTTCTATTAGCTAAAGCTCAATTGCCGGAAACGAGGTGAGTGAGAGTTGGACTAACAATTCCGCCGTCTAGAGGATACCACCGCGTCACCTGTGAGCTAGTCTCAAGGATGTCCGACAGTTTTAGCGGGACAACGCCCAGAATAGGGTCGTGCTCGCGATTTCGCTGGTCTCTAACAGTCACCGTAATGATAGCCGACCGCCAGTCTCGAACGAAGCGCTCAGTCCCTGCGTTGAAGATGGGCTGGCTGCTCACAGCCTTGGAACGAGTTCGATAGACCTACATGATGGTCAGACATCTGAAACTCCTAAAGAGTTCCCAAGCGCTCAAGGTGGCAGTTCAAACTTACCAGCTCGTCATTAAACAGAATAGTGCAGTAACTCGTCGGCAAATTCCGCCCTTCCTCTTCCGTATTCTCCCCGTACGGCTTCGCCGGCTCGTACTCACGTCCTTTTCTCTTCCCTTCGCTTCCCTTAACGTTCTCCAGCTCCAGGTTGACAATCTGGTGCACGACGATATGACAGACGCCCGACGGCCAGAGCGGGTCCGGCGGCGTGTTTTGGACCGCATTCTCCATCTGGTTATGCTGCACACCCTTCTCGTCTTGCAGCTCGGGCTTGTCCTGGAGCTCGCGAGGCAGGTTCTTATTGCGACCGTCGGAGCGCAGGGCGGGTCGGAACGCCGGCTTGCCGAAGTAGCCCACCTCCCAGTGCAGCTCGCCCGGCATAGAGCTGTCGGCGTCCATGCCCGCTAGCCTCGACACCTGCGGATACATCTTGCCCGGGTGCTGGATCATCTTCTGCATGGAGAGCTCGACCTTGCCGACGATGTCGTCTGCGCTGTGGCGATCCGAGTCCCACAACTCGACCGACAGGTTCTCGGCCGCCTTAATGTACTCGGGCGTCACCAGCAGCGCTGCCGTCTCCTCCCAGATGGGGTTCAAGTCGTCGGTAATGACGCGCGTGCAGTACATGGGCTTGCCGTACTTGGAGAAGGTCAGCGTGATGTAGGGATCGCTGCCGCCGTGCTCGCTGCCGCGCCGGTCCTGCTTGCTCAGCCCCACGGCCCGATGTATCCGGATCCACAGCACTCCGAGGGCCATGACGTCCTTCGTGATGTCGTCGCCCTGCAACATGGCCCGCATGTCAATCGACATCGACTTCGGAGCCACGTACATGCTCGCTGCCGCGCCAATGGCGTAGTTGACGAAATTGGAGATGAGCGGCAGGTTCAAAATGTTGACGCCCTTCTCTAGCATAGGCACACAACCGGCCTGCACGTGCGGCACACCCATGAGCGTAAAGGTCAAATTCTTGAGGAACGGCGGCTCAGGGGTCATTTGGAGCCGCAGTCGTACGGTGCCGACGAGACTCTGCAGTTCGACGAAGATCGGCAGCGGTACTCCGAATAGTCCCTTGAGGCCTAGGTAGAAGACGAGCTGCATGTGCATGTTGCGGGCCTTCTCGGCGGCGCGCTTTCCGGATGGCTGCGCATGATAGGCGAAGGAGCACTCCAGGTTGTAAAAGTCGCCGCCTTCCTCGTCCGCAGCAGCTTCCTGCGGGTCCTTCGTCTTCTTGTTCTCCTCGTGGATCTGGTCCTTGATTTCTTTCATGTGGCCGTCTGGGAGAGCGCGCAGGCTGAGGATACGGATGGGATTGCTGCCTGCGGAATTGATTAGGGTTCAAAATCAAGTTACCAAATTTGCGCATCGCCCACCTTGATTAATTTCCGCGACGCGGACGTTCTCGATGATGCCTGGAACCGAAGCTTGCATCACGTCCTCGAGCGTGTCGGCGACGGATTGGAACATGTCTGGGTTGATGAGACCCCAAACAATCCCCAAAAACGTGTTCATCCACTCGACAGACTCTGGAAGAAGATTTGCAGTAGCCTGTGCTTATAATCAGCGCCGGTTTAATGCAGGAAACACGGCTCCAGCTTACCATTTGCCCTCGAGTCTGTTCGCTGTGCCACTCCATCTCACGGCCGCTGCGAATGACTTCCTTCATCCAGAGCCAGACGCCGGAGGCTACCACGGAAGAGAGTGGCATCAATCCCTTCAGCGAGCCGTTGAACATCTTTCCAACAAGGATGATGCCGACGAATATTCCGGCACACAGGCCCATGGCCCGCTTTTCCAACACATTGAACATGGGCTCATAGCTCACAGACGGTGTCGGATGGAACAGAACATTCGTCTTCTCGCCATGGCTGTCAATTCCGTTAGTGGCTGCTTCCTGAACGTTGCGAGTGAAGAGCTTACATGGGCACATCTGAAGTAGTTCCCTCGGCAACCGGATCTGGAGGTGCGGTGACATCTTGATTTTCTTTGTACTCTTTTCCGCTTTGCGTTGGATCCGTTTTGATCGGCTGCGATACAAATCAGAAAATGGCTCGTCAAGGAAGCTATTGGCGACTCACGGTGTCCTTGTTGAGATTTGCATTTGGCACGGAAAGCTTTCGGTATTGCCTTGTTAGCTATCGACCCTTGGGAGAATCTACGCGGTTTGCTGGAGCATACCGTCGGATTCTCCACCTCGCGTATCATGTCCTTGTTGACGTCCTCGATGACGACCTCCCTGCCGGTGGTGGGGTCGGTGACGCGCTTCTGGTTGCGGGAGACGGTGGGCTTGGGGACGTGCTCGCGCACCTGGCCGCTTAGCCCCTCCTGCTGCTTGCGGTCGCGCTCGGCCTCGTCGATCTTGCGGTCGCGCTCCTTCTTGTCCCGGTCGAGGCTCTCGACGAACTTCCGGACCGTGGGCACCGGGTTGCGCCCCGAGTAGTGCCCGCCGGGCTTGTACTGCTGCTGCTGCTCTTCCGCCATGGCGGGCGACGGGCGTTGCGCTGCGGCTCCTCTCGGAGGCAGGAGAACGTCGAGCAGAAGATGGCGCTGGAAGAGGAGAGCTGGTAGGCAATGTCAGTAGGTAGGTTAGGTAGATTAGGTAGATCACGGCCGGAAAGATGCAGCTACCCCTGCCGGCGCTGAGCAGCAAACGAGCAACGACAGCCTGGCAACGCGTCAGGACAAGGGTTGGCCGACGATGGGTGGAGGGAGACGGTGGAAACGAACGCTGCGAATGCTGCTCTGGACCGGGGAGGATTTAAACCCAGGCCAAGACGGAGACCGTCCCCAGCAGGCCCCCGAGCCAGAAAGCAGGAAATGGCAGCCCGCGTGCCACCCAATTGCTGCTGCCAGGACTGGAAGTGCGCGCGTCGGGAAGCCGCGCCGGTTCCATCATATGGCGTCACGACGTCATCGCTCGCTTGGTGGCTTGGCCCGGCCGCGCACCGGCGCACAACGCGTCCACGGCTCTCCATGTTCTCGCTACCATGGGCGCGTTCTCGGCTTCACGTGAACGCCTTCCCTGAAAGCTGAGTAGCCTGCGATGTAGGGACGCCCGACGCCGTTCGCAGTCATGCCATTGCAATGCCATGACAACATGGATCGGAGAGCGCAGATGCAGGGCTGCCAGGGCGGCCGGGGCGGCCAAGCTGTGGGGCTCCCCATCATCAGCCTCTCGCCTTTGCGTTTGACGTGCCAAGCCCTGCGGCTGACCGTGGCATTCCTGGGCCGCCGCTACGCCGCAGACAGTAATGAACAGCGACGCTCTCGCGCTCGAACCGCACATCTCGCTTCTCCCTGTCCAGATATACATAGCCTGGAACTGTGCACGCGTACGAAGGGCTAGCTAGTGAGCGGGCGGGACAAGACACGCCGCCAACCACCAACAGCCCGACTCACGATGCCCGCCGGCTGGTTCACCACCTTCACCAACTGCCGCAAGGCCATCGCCGGCCACATCGTCGACGACCACCTCGTCATCTCCGAGGAGACGGGCACCATCCTCAAGCGCACCGGCTACATTGGCGGCGAGATCGTCGACCTCGACGACGGCATCATCGCCCCGGGCTACCTCGAGCTGCACGCCAACGGCGTCAACGGTTTCCACTTCACCGACTTCCAAACCCCGGAGCAGTATGAGCGCCGCCTCAGCGAAACTGCCAGGTACTATGTCACCCAGGGCGTCACCGGCTTCTGGGTCACGATTCCCACGGTCGACCCGGAGACGTTTCAGAAGGTAGTTGAATTTCCGTTACCGTTCAGTCAATTGAGTTCAGTTGGCTTCACTTTCCCAATGTCCCGACCGAGTAAACTTGCTCCTAGTCACTTGACTATCTCGTCCAATTCCCATACAGTCCGCTCATTTCGTCTCACCTTCAATTCTCACACCTCCCCTTTTCTCCCTCCAAAAACAGATCCTTCCCCACCTCCGCCCTCGGGCCTTCCCCTCCGGCGCCACCCTCCTCGGCGCCCACGTCGAAGGTCCCTACCTCTGCCCTACCAAAGCCGGCGCCCACCAGCCGTCCCTCTTCCACACACCTACCACCACCCCGGATCCCTCGACCGTCTACGGCGCCGCCAACCTCGGCACCAGCGTCAAGCTCGTCACGCTCGCGCCGGAGCTGCCGGGCGCCGAGGCCCTGATCGCAAAGTTCGTGGAGAAGGGCGTCCGTGTGTCTCTGGGCCACTCGGCCGCGACGTACGAGCAGGGCTTGCGCGCGCTGCGCGCCGGCGCCACCTGCCTGACGCACACGTTCAACGCCATGGCGCCGCTCCACCACCGCGAGCCGGGGCTTGCCGGGCTCATCACGCTGCCGCTCTCCGCCGACGGCACCTCCTCCTCCTCGCCACCGCCACCCAACCCAGACCCCCCTTACTTCTCCCACATCCCCGACTCCCACCACGTCCACCCCTCGCTCTCCACCCTCCTCCTCCGCGCCTCCCCCGCCCGCGCCCTCCTCGTCACCGACTCCGTCGAGCTCGCCAACCTCCCCAACGGCACCTACTCCGGCAACGCCCAGATCCCCGGCCCGCAGCACAAGGCCGGCACGCGCGCCTACGTCGTGCGCAACGACGGCAACGACGACGCCGCCGCCGCCGCGCCCGGCACCGGCCCCACCACCAAGGAAACCCTGGTCGGCGGCTGCGTGTCGCTCGCGCGCGCGGTCCAAAACGTCGCGCGCTGGAGCGCGTGCGGCGTCGCCGGCGCGGCGCGCTGCGTGGGCGAGAACGTGGCGGGGCTAATGGGGCTGGACGACGAGGCGGTGACGGGGAGGGGGCTCAGTGAAGAGGACGTGTTAAAGAAGGGGATGGGGAGGAGGGGGAGGCTGGAGGAGGGGTTCAGGGCCGATCTGGTGGTTTTGGATGATGAGGGGGATGTGCTGCAGACGTGGGTGGCGGGGACGAAGGTGTGGGAGAGGGAGTGAGGGGGCAGGTTGATGAAAAGGGTTGAGGTTGTTGATGTTGTGTTGTGTTTTGGGTAGATATCAAGTGATATAAGAATTGGGCGTCACGTTTTCACGGCAGGATTGACAGTAATGTTTTCAAATTAAATTTTAAAAATTTAGATTTGACTATCGTGGCAATTTGATTGCTGGCACATGCATCGGGATATCCAGACATGCGCGAGGAGTAAGTATACCAGAAAAGCTTTAAGCTTTAGGAAAGATCGAAGACTCCCGTCCGAGATTCTCTCCCGAACAAGGTCCAAAGGCCATTAGCAGAGCTAGGTGATAGGATATTCTGAAAAGAAACATTGGTATCATTACACGGTCCCACTTTTTACGGAAAGTCAAGAACCGAGTGACCCCCGGACTCACAACACACGTAACAGAACCACGGACGCCAAAAGCAGTTAAGCTTTCAGCCCAAAACCAACTAGGCAATCAACCGTTCTACGGTCTGACGCGCACTACTTGACAATCAGGCGTTGTCCTCGGCGCTGGTCTCGGAGTAATCCTCGCGCTCGTACAAGATCTCGGGCTTGACGTCGCGGCGCAAGATGTAGCGGTTGATGAAGTACGGGATCTGGCGGAGGCCGTACATGGCGTGCACGTGGGTGGGCACCGAGAAGACCTGGTCCAACTCCTCGAGCGTCTTGGCCTTGGTCTCGGGCAGGAAGAGCAGCACCAGCCACCAGCCGATGGCGTTCCAGGCCGCATACCAGCCGAAGGCGCCCTGCGGTTTGAAGGCCTCGAGCAGGCTCGGCCACGTGACCGACAGCAAAAAGTTGAAGAACCACGTCGTCGCCGTCGCGAGCGACATGCCGATGGTGCGCACGTACAGGGGGTACGCCTCGGCCGAGTAGGTGAAGGGTACAGGCCCTTCGCCGGGCGAGTACACCATACCGAAAAGATAGATGCCGAGCGCGATGCAGCCGAGATGGGCCTCCCGGGCCGTGTCCTGGGGGATCCAGAAGCAGAAGCCCGTGAAGAGGAGGAAGATGGACATGAGAGGGAACGTCGTGAGCAGCAGGTTGCGGCGACCGAAAGTGTCGATGGTGTAGATGGCCGGAATGGCGAACAGGAAGTTGATGACGCCGAAGCCGAGACTGGCTGCCAGTGCGCTGACCTCGCTGAAGCCGCTGTCGTTGAAAATGACGGACGAATAGTAAGCAATGACGTTGACGCCACAGAACTAGCAGGTTTCGCTGGTCAGTTTCCCGTAATTGCAAAACATGGTTAGGTGGTCCTAAGAAGATTTACCTGCTGCATAAACATGACGATCTCCGAGCCGAGCATGGCACGGCGGTTACGTGGCACCGTGATGAGTTCAAGAAGCTTGCTCTGGCCCAGCTTCATCTCGTTCTCGGCCGCAAGCAGAGTCTGCATGTAGAAGACGTCGCGGGCGGCCTGCACTTTCTTATAGCGGAGGCGCTCCATGGCATGGTAAGCCAGTGCATGGCGACCCTTGCTCATGTACCAACGAGGGGACTCGGGGCACATGAAGACAAAGCAACACACGACGACGGCAGGAAGCATGGCGGAGCCCATCATGAGGCGCCAATTGAGCCCGGTCACATTGGGCTGATCCGGCACATAATAGAGGGCTAAATCGGAGACATAACCAAGCATAATACCGAAGGCCGTCCACATCTGCCATTGCATGACCAACGCACCTGGAGAGGGCTTCCGTCAGTACTTGACCGGAACCACGAAATATGCTTTAAACTTCAACTTACCTCGAATGGAAGGCGGGGTCGTCTCGGCGGCGTAGATGGGTACCGTGGCGGACTTGGGCCCGATGCCGAGGCCAAGGGCCATACGAGCAACGAACATGTGCCACCAGCAGTTGACGAAGCCTTGCCAAAAGCAGGCGAGGGACGAGTACAAGCAAGTGAGGAAGACGGTGCCACGACGGCCGAAGATGTTGTTCAGAGGGGCAGTCATCCAGCAACCGATGAAGGCGCAGCAAAGGTACGGAGCGCTGTTGACAAGACCGCTAACCCAGGTGTCAAACTGGGAGTCGGAGTCGATGCCAAATTGTCTGTCGTAGAAGATCTGGGCGCCATTGACGACCGTCTCGTCTGGAAATCGTGTTAAAAACGATCACTGCAAAGGAAGACTAGAACTTCACATACCCATGCCCTGGACGGCGGCGCACGTTGAGCAAAGAACAATGACGAGGTAAAGGAGCTTCGGCTGAGACCAACGATGGTCGTACTCCTTCTTGAGAACAGCCAGCTCCTCGTCGGTCACGTCGGGACAGGCGTCGTACTTGGCCGGGTCCTGGGCGAGGATGGCACCGATCTCGAAAGCGCGAACATCCTCGGGCTCAGCAATGGCGTGCTCGATGGCGTACTGTCGACCCCTCTTGCGGAGCTCGTCGTGGGGGATATGCGCGAGGGGATTGGCCAACTTGGCGTTCAAATTACGCCGAGCTCGTTCCGCAGCAGAAATAGAGGCGTGTCGCCCGGACGCCGTCGACTCATTGCGAGCGGTGTTATGCTCTTTGCGCTCGTCAGACGAGCTGGAGTGCTTGTCGTTGTGGAGCTCGTTTTCAAGCCCCATGGTTGCTCGTCTCAGGGGACTGTCGTCAGATATGAGCAAGGGAAATAGAAAGCTGGTAACATGGGAAACACCCTACCTTATACTTTACTCGAAGGAGAGTTTTGCTGGACCAGGTAGTCTCCACAGTTCGACCTCAATCGGTTCTATTCTGTGGAGAGGACCCTTCTGGCGGCTTAGGGGAGTAAAACAATCAAACAGGACCCTCGTCTCGACCGGGCGGGGAACAGAGATTGATATGCATTGGGGGACTACTGTCGACGTCACATCCACTGGGGGCCGGGGTGTCGATGGGGGTGGACATTGCCCCCGCAGACACTACTCTAAAGTCGCAGCGGTGCCGATCATCCAAAGGGCGAATCAGATTATGGGTCCGGGGAGATATACCTAGCTTCAGGGAGGCCGCGACCCGGACGAGAGAACGTGCAAACGAGAGCGGGCTAAAAATCGCGCATATTAGTTGGATAATCGAATAGCTTTTAGGGCTGAAAGGAAACATTTTTCTGCACTTGAATTCTGTTCTTTCTAGATGGGCCCGGCGCCCGTTGGTTCACCGGAGGATGATAGCGCTGTTCAAACGGCGAGGCCGTTTGCGAGCGAGCGCGGTAGTAGGCGCGTGGGATTGACATTGGGGGTGACGTCAGGGAGTCAGCAAAACATGAAGATACACATGACAAGCACTTCAGCCGAACGACGGGAGACAACAGGGGAAACAGAACAGCATGGGCCTATAGGTAGGAAGGTAGGTATGGAGTGAGAAACGGAGGGCCTGAGTTAGCGGGCCCGGGATATCGTTGTCGACCCACACCCGCGACGAAGGAATCGCCCGCCTGTGGGGTGCTCACACCATCCAGGCCGGTTGCCTGAAGGCAGATTCACGACGCGGCAGGGATTGCGGCGGACTCAAATCCGAGACACCTGACTTCTGGGGAAGTGTCGAAGTGAGCACTCTGTTCTCGTCTGGCGCGAAGAAGTGCCCGGCGGGCTGGGAGGCTCGCATGGACGGCGGCTCGGGGGGCAGCGGTGGCGCGGGGCGAGGCGCACTCGACTGACAATCACATTGTTGCAAAACGGGGGAAAAGCGAGGCAGCGGGCGACAAGCCCATGTAAGGGCATCGGGCTCTCGCGATTTGCGGCGGCTGAGGCGCGCGGGGAACGAGCGGCGGCCAAGGCTGCGCCGCGCCGCGCCAAGGCGGCCCTCGGCTTTTCTTGACCGGGCTTAGCGTGCCGTTGCCGCGCCGCCGTCGACGTCACGCCCGGCGCTTGCTCCACCGCCGGGGCGCGCCGGCGGGCGTTTCTCCGCCATCTGCCGCCCGCCGCGGCGCCATGCCCCGGCGCGAATGTCGCCTTTGCTTCGCCGGCCGAGCCGAGCCCGCCCCCAAGAGAGCTTCGCCCTCCTGGGCGCCGCCTGCACGCCTGCGGCGATCCCTGGGCGCCTCCGCCTCGCGCCCGCCTCCAATCGCGCGATGCCGCCCTCCTGCCGGAACACTCGTCAGCGATCGCTCCCCGGAAGCCCCGCGAGCGGGAGAGATCGACGCTTGTTGGACGCCGACGCCATTCAGAACTTGCATCTGCCCAGGGATGCTGTGGTAGGTACAGTACTTCGAATGCCGTACTGTACTAATGCTCCTCGGGGCGACGTCTCACCCAAGCATTTGCGATCGATGATCGCTCGCGTTGGCACTCTTGGACGCTTCTAACCAAGCCCCGCCCAGGGTGCTTCGGGTTGCTTGGTCCGTTTGCCAAACAAAACCGAAGAACGGCCGGGCCACGCTCATCGGACCCGCTTTTACCCAATCCCGGCCGCCGACCAGGTTCGGAGCACCCCGGAGACAGAAGCGCACGCCGTACCTATGCTTCCTCCGAGAGGGGTGCGAGAATATTCAGAGCGGCCGCCAACGGCTCCGCACGCTGGGTTAATCTCACCCTGGCGATGCTGGGGGTCGGGAGACATGTCGTAATCCGTTTGATCGACCTACCGCTTCGGGAATTTCGTCCTTTGCCGAGAGCTGTGGTCCCGCGATGGTGCCCCGGGGCCGTTCCAACCCCAAACCACCGCACGTGAGCTCCATGGGCGCCCAACTGAGTCTGAGAGTGTTTATCAAGCCGCTCCACCGGCCGGCAGGCAATGCGAACGGCTCCAAGACGAAGCCACGAGGTTACCACCTAGGTCGCCAAAGACTGGGGGATCAACACGCACTAGCAACCCCGCAACCGTTCTTGTATTTCCCGATCACCCGGATGCTGGAATTCGATCGCTGTCGCTGCCCATCTGTGGAGAACGCTTCCGCCGCTGCCGTTCCGTGGAACGCCGCCACGCTGGGCCGTTTGCCGGCTTGATTGATCTACCTACGGTGTCCCTGGGCTTCTATGGTCTAGGCGATTGAAGTGTTCCTGTGCCTAGGTCGCCGACCGCAGAGTCGCGTTTAGTGTGAACGGTAGGAAGCATGTGAATATCGTCCGCGTGCGCCTGCCCCTGCATAAGTTATCAACGATTTGCTCAACTACACGAGAGCCTTTTGATGCTGAATTCTATTAGACCCTCCCATCGTGAACCCGTTTAGACCATTCCGCAATGCCTATTAAACGCCGTGGCAAACATGTCAAACCTAGGCTTATCAACGCCCCATGAAACAACACCTGTGGTCTGACCTCTTAGTCGCTTCGGAGCATGCTCTCCACCAAGTCTCCAAGTGGGCCCCAAAAATCCTTCCCGCTCGCAAGGCCATGTTCGTCAATGAACAGCACATAGTGCTTGAAGCTCGTGTTCAGATGCGGCTCGAGGCCTAGCTGCACAATCACCGGGTAGTGGTGGCAGTAAATGTGTGCATACACGCGGTACAGCCGCTTGAACATCTGGCGGACAAGGGAGGGAAATTGCTTCGGGAATGGTAGCCCTAGGTGATTGTTAGTGGCCGTCTATGTAGGAATATATCTCTTCCCTAGTGCTATACCAATGCGGTTGGGAAAGATCTGCTCATTGTCCACGTTTGATTGGACCCAAGCCATCAAATGCTCGATATACTCCGGCGCAGGCATCTTGGTAGGTCGTTTGTAGTTTTCAGAATCTTGCCAAAGATACTCAAATCTGCAAGATCTATTAGCGATAACGTCCAAATCATCCACAACTCCAAATCGGCCTTGCGCTCACTCGTCTGTAGCTTTCATTTCCGGGCAGGACTGGGGAGAGCAGAATTCCGTGATCGAGCCATAGAGCAAATTGATCTGGTTGTAAAAATCGACCACTGGTCCACAGCATCAGTCAAGAACGTTCGCCATCGGCTAAGTTGGTGGTAGAACGCACCGTATACGGCCAGCCACTCGTTGAGGTCTTCGCCTTCCGGCAGTTTGACTGCCTTCCGCAGACTGCCGCTTCCCAGAGTGGCCTCGGCGAACTGCTTCAACTGCCAGCTGCTCGTTCCGCGATTCGCCTTCTGCGGCTTGAACGGCACGCGAGTCCGCGAGTTTCTGTTAATCACAGTCGAATGTAAGTCCAAGCTATTCAAACGAGCTTGCTTTGAGTGGCGTTCAAAAGGCCCAAGCTGCCCATGGAACGAGAGGAAGCACGAGGTAGCGATGTCAGAGGGATCGAAGCTGCATCCGGGAAGAGCCGAGCTGCGCATAACGAAGTAGGCACCCTGAGTTGCAGGTAGGGGCACGAGTCTGTTCTCGAAGCTCGGACTTCAGGCTAGCATATCTTGTAGACGTGCTCAAACGGACCGGCGTCGAGTTATTCGGGCATGGTGGGTACTGCCTCAGACACGGTTCTCATGGCCTTTGTCCACTGTACTATCCTTCTCCGAGTCTACTCGGATGCAGCTCTACGGCTCTGGAGGGGTAAAGTCGTGAGGGGAAGCTCGGGTAGGTGTAGTGTATTGAAGATGCTAGTTTAAAGATTGGAAACTTGCTCGCAAGGTGAGACGAACATCGTGGTTATGAAGGAGCTCATTTTGGGAGTCTGTGGCACGGAGTCTCTTATTTAGGTCCTCTGACGTTTGCCGCGTGCTGTCTCGTCGCCTGCCTTCGTTAGCTACGGAGCAGTTCCGTTGCAAGGTGAGAACCTTACCAAAATTGTAGACGGCGGACTCGGACCGCTAGTCAATTGCAGGAAGCAACGGCAATGAGTGAGGAGCTTTAAAATCCAAAGTTGTGGTTAAACCTGTTGGACAGGTCAGAATAGACTCGCAAGTTGAGGTGGGTAAACAAACCTGAAATCCAAGGGAGGACGGAAGCTATGTGGTCCGTGCACTGACCTTTGTCGTCAAGGGAAATCTTCACGTGACTAATTTCATAAATCTCCGATTGGTTATTCCAACACATCTCTGGCAGCGCGTCGCGTCGCGCGCGGCTTCGCGCAGAGCAGCTTCTCTAACGCTCATCACAGAAACTGCCCAACTTTGTTGTGCAGCTTCATATTCGATCATGGTAAGGTGCTAACATTTTTGTTCTAAATGACATGCTCTAACAGAAATACTCACAGCCCCCGGTACGCGGTTCCAAACAGGCTAACCTCGTTGCGCGAGCATCGCAGCGTGGCCGACCGCGGAAGGATGAAGGACATACCAAACAACAGAATGCCCGGCAAAAAACCGATACGCGTGCCAGACGCAGCAGAAAAAAAGCCAACTCCTCACAGCATGATGAAATTGGACAAGAAGACGAACTTGCACTTCAACCGAGTAGGAGAGGGAGAACCCCTGACGAAGAGACCGGGGAGGACGATGACCGGCCGAAGAAACGGTTCAACTATTTGAAGCCTCGGGTTCGAAAGATCCCACAACACGTCATCACGTCGAAGTGGGCACCACTAGGAGCATCGACTCAACAGCAAACCCGAGACCTGATCAGGGCCGCCAAGCGCCCCGTGACTATCGGTATTCGGGATGACCGGAGAAGGATTGAAGCGGAGGTGACTCTTGGATCGGTCATAAGGAAGCTGGAAAGGCAACTACCTCGGATGCCGTTTCCGCCCAATACGAGGGATTTCCATTTCGATTTGGAGGCTTTGATCGATCGAAACGTAAGCGGATCTTTTATATGCCTTGATTTTAGACTACGCTGACCCATCTTATCTAGAGAACATTGGAGAATCAACTGACTCCTGCGTTGCATTCCGTTGAGATGCTCAAGGCTGCTATTAAACGGGAAGAGGGCGCGTTGGAACAAGAGCAAAAGACTCTGGCGAGGCTTGAAGCAGATGCCAAAGCGGAAGAGCGTCGACAAGCCAGGCAAACTGCAAAGGTAATGCGCCAGTAAATTTTCTCGATGCCACCAACATACTTGCTGACGATACGTTTCAGATTCATCCTTTGTTGTCCTTACCTGATGACTTCCGGCCAGCCGGGGATGATGCCTCTGAAATTGGTTTCGTGAGGACTGCTGGGAATCAAATGCCCACGTTAGACGACGAGGATGACCAAGAGTTGGCACCCTTGCTAGAACAACTTCAGCATCACCTCGAAAGCATTTCGACCAATATGGCGCAGGTTGATGGAATCGAGGCTGCCATTTCTGTAGCCGATGCTCTAGTGGGCGAGGCGCTTTCCCAGAGGCGCCTTGGCGGGTGAAGTCAGGACGAAGGGGCTAAGCTAGTGTCGATTAGATGGTACATCCGGCTGCTACCGGAGATGTCCGTCACTCCACCTTCAAATGGAGCGCAAAGAGCTGTTCTCGACAGCTGCGCTTCAATTATTCCTGAAAGCCAGCCACCACTATTTCAACGATCCCCCAACGCGGACGCAGTTCACGTACTTGGTGTCCGGGAAACCACCTCCCTGCCGAGCGACTAGCGTCGTACGCTTTAACTTGCCTATACGTAGCTACCGGCCGAAATAGGCGGAGATAGTGGCTAAGCCCCCCTTTTCCAGCGCAAGGGCTTGGAATTCATGTAGCACAGTAAATATATTCTAGTGTCCTGTAGAAGAACTATAGCAAGCCCTATTTCGTTTTTGGGAAATCCTTTGCAGCCGCGCCGGCTTTGCCGGCGCCATCTCTGAGAAAGTGTTCGGATCTAGACGGAGGTTTGTACGACACGGCCTTCTTGGGGTGGTGCGCCTGCGTTGTACAATGTCATTACAGAGTTCAGTCACCAAGATCATTCGTGCTTTCCTGAGCCAGTTAGTTGGCTAGGGCAATGCTGGCAGCGTCTATAGTCTGTGTTCGTTAGCGAGCGGCGATCTGCGGCGAACAAGCGTCAATGCTGCAGACTTACATTTGACCACACACATGGATTTGCAATTCGATTCACACGTCCAATATTCACGGTTAAGTCGCTGCTATGGGGTGACGACTCCGAAGTGGTGGCTCCGATCCAATCCCGGCGCTCCCCGATGGCTCGCACCCGACATTACCCGAGCGGTCCTGCCTCGGCCTTTCCTGGCGGGGCCGCGGGGAACGTCGCTTCGCGGACGGCTCGCGTTGCCCTGATATAGAGTCAACGCGTCTATACTCGCCTTCTCTGGTGACAATCGTGCCTTGGCGACGTCTTGCCGCATCGTTCGAATGGATAGGCCCCGTTGCAGCGGCCCTGCAGCATTCCGAACGCCTCCATGGCCGAAGCTACACAAGGTCCCGCCGCGGAGGGACCTAATGAAGCACAGATCAATAACGGAATGACGCCCGCACCGCCCGAATCTGAGCATCAGGACGCAAGCGAGTCAAATGCGTCCAAGTCAACTGCGCCCTTGGGCGCATCAGCCTCCGGCGCGCCTCGAGAGCCGGCCGCGACCGGGAGTGGCAAAAAGCGCAAGAAGGTCAAACAAGGTCAGACCGCCGGCAACATCGCCTGTCTCCGGTTGCATAGGTACACGAGAAGGAAACATGTTCATATACCGCTGTCGCCGAACGATCCATGCTGATTCTGTCGTACTGCCTCGTAGCCTGCGAATACTGCAGACGGTCGGTAAGCGATAGTCGCCTGTCGCTCTCGAACAGACGCAGAAAAGTCCATCAATTGGACTTGTCTCGTTTGACGCTCAACAATTCAAAAGTGCACGGCATGCTGACCTTAAGGTGTACGGCGCTTAAATAGCACATGGTTTGCGAACCGGTGCGTGGACTCCCCCGATTGGTGACTGGTTCCGGGTGCTAATAGCGGGCCCTCGCGATGTTGCAGAATCGTCCATGCAACCGCTGTATCGAGCGTAACATAGGCCACCTCTGCCACGACGCCCCTAGACAGGTGTCTAAAAAGAAGAAGGACGATCATGATAATGCCGCGGCTACCGACGATGACGATTCTGCTAGGCGGGACCCTACCCAGTCGGAGGCACCTCTCAACCCCCTCCAACGGCTGAACCTTGTGCAGCCCCAATTATCCCCGAGTGGGATTGGCAACGCTGCACCAGTCGTTCAACCTTCTCCTGTTTCCGCAACGCAGGTTCCAGGCTTGAACGGTAGCGGAAATTCCAGTCGGTTACACCTCCATCCCACTGGCGAAAGTAGTTGTATTCCTCGCTGACTACATCGGCTTTAGTTATTGGATACAATGACTGGAATATGGGTTCGCACGGCCATTTCCAAGACATCCACCCGTTCGATTCGCCCTACATGTTCCATACTTCCGAGGTCAACAACGAGTTCCATATGCTTAATAACTTCCTCACCAACAGCTTAAAGGACGACGCCGGGATGGATGGCCACGAGAACAACCTCAACGGGCTGCTTGTGGACCCCAGCCTCACTCATACCATGGGCAAGTTCTCGTCGGCCGGCGGCAACGCCTATCCCGCGGTTCAGCAACCGGGTCAGTCTGTGCCTTCCCAGGCGGCCGTGGGAAACTCCATCTCGCGCCCATCCAGCAGCTTTCCAGGAGACAAGGCACGCGAAGTCCGGGAGCAATACTACCTTGCCGCCGCTGATCCGAAGGGCAACGAGTCTCCCGAAGACCGGCTTAACCAGCTGTTACGAGACAAGTATGAGGCTGGTTTGCTGCGTCCTTTCAACTATGTCAATGGCTATGCGAGGCTCAACAAGTACATGGAGACGCACTTGCAGCCGCAATCGCGCCAGAAGATCCTACGCCAGATCGACGGTTTCCGGCCAAAGTTTAGAGAGCGGATTCAAAAGCTGAGCGACCTCGAACTCATCCACGTCGAGATGTGGTTTGAACGAACTTTAATGGAGTATGATCGCGTATTCGCAAGCATGGCTATACCGGCTTGCTGTTGGCGCCGAACAGGAGAAATTTTCAGGGGTAATAGGGAGATGGCAGAACTCATCCATGTACCCATGGAGAAACTCCGAGACGTAAGAGCTTCTTAGACGAGGTTTATATATCATGCTAATACATAGCACAGGGTAAAATTGCCATCCACGAAATAATTGCGGAGCGGTCTCTCGTTAGTTACTGGGAGAAGTTCGGGACGATCGCCTTCGACAAGAGTCGGAAGGCCATGCTCACCAGCTGTTCCCTGAAGAATCCGGATGAATCCGCCAAAGATCCCGAAATTCAGTGCTGCTTTTCTTTCACGGTTCGTCGGGATGCTCACGACATGTATGGAGACCGGCATTGTGCACTATTTGGTGCGAAGCTAACTTTTACGCAGACCGGCCCTCATCGTTGGCAACTTCCTGCCCATCCTGTCCTGAAAAGTTCCCCGTATTGGCTTGGTGCGATGGCTTGGATCGTGGCTTGTATCTTGTTTGAATATGTTAGTGTGTGCACTCCATGGTGTGTTGAGGCTTCATGGGCTTGGCGTCCGGCTGCCCTGCCATAGGAATGACGCTGTATTTTTGCTTGCATGTACCTTCGACACATTTCCATGTACATAGGTGCGCCATATGTTGGCTGTAGGCATTGTGTAATGATAATCTCATGCCATCAAGTTCAGGTGTGAGCGCCCTGTTGCGGTGCAGACAAGCTACGGGTCGCGATCGCTGGTTCCGAGTTGCTCGTTCTCTGGCAAGTGCACACTACCTACCACTCCGCCGGGTTCGGGCCTTCGAGGACCCGTGGATACGCCCAGCCAAACGCGTTCCGCGTCTTGTCGACACGACCTCCTGGATTTTCTTTTGTGTCGTCGCAGTTTCGAGTCAAAGCCCGTCGACATGGCGACTCAATCGACAAGCAAGTTGAAAGCGGACAGAGAGCGCAAGCTCCGTTCAGTCATCAGTGCGCCATCCCACACGACTAGCGATCGGAGGTTTTTGTTCATGTACCTCTGAGAGTTCGCATGCTAACAAGCTGAATTCTTCTAGCGTTCGCCTCCAGCCTTGAACAGCGCATTAGGGTCGATCCAGCGGACGCCATTCTCCTATCTGACATCCAGGACCACTTGAAGCCTCTCCCACTCGAGCCTTCCGCTGAGATTGCACCCAAGCGTGATCAACTCGAGAGACAGGGCACTACTCTATGGAATCTCTCGACGCGTTTGCATCGCCAGGCAAGCCTAGACAACGGTCATTCAAACAGCAAATTGGTCTGCATTCTGCGCGCTTTCGCGTGTATGATCCTCGAGAGCGCGCGGCCCCAACGAACAACGCCAGCGCTAGCAGGGACGATAAAACTACAGAAGGTTGCCTTGAAGGCGGCTAGGTCGTGTATTGATCAGACACAGCTGGAGTTGGGTATCAAAGTTCTCGAGAGGGCGGCAATCCACGTAGAAGAGCTGGAGAAGCTAAGCCAAAATGAGGGATTCCTCGACGATGACGAACGAGTTTGCATAAGGCTAAGGGTAGAGTATTTCATGCTCCGGACCTTGCTGGTGAGTATTCCGCACGCCCAGTTTGTCTTCCAAAATACGCCCATTGCATAAGGTACTGACAGTCCACTTTCAGCATTGGAAACAACAGAGACTGGACCTTGCCAACCACTTCTTCAATCAGAGCGGCGTTGCGGAGTACACTCTTGACGGAGAAACAGCTGAAATGTTCGCAGACATCTTGCTCGAAATCGGACAGGATCAATTCCGTTCGAAAGCCTTTGACGCAGCGGTACAATGGCTAGAGAGGGCGCACGACCTCATTGACAGACAAGACAGGGACGATCTTAGTCCAGATGCTGCAGATCTCCATATGTGCATATCGTCGTATTTTAGTATGTTCAGACACTTCAATACTGCCAATAACTGCTTTGACAACTTCTAGTACGATCCCTAATCGGCGACGGTACCGCTGAGTCCAGAATCAAGGCGTGGGATCTGCTCAGTCTACTTGATGCGGTGCGTATCTTAGCTCCTATCATAGTCATCCATCTAACCTACGCAGACATGCGGCGACAAGATGATCGCGTCTTTATTAAAATTGGAACTCATCTCAAGTGATCCGTCCCCAGACGCCGAGAAGTATTTTAATGGTCACTGTCCCTGTATAGACGCGTTTACATTTCTTCATACTGACTTTACCACAGTTCTTTCGCGAATGATCAGTACCTTGATGCTAAACGAAGCCAATTTCAAGACGTACGTTCTCAAAGTCACCGAAAGGAAAGTTGCTCACAATATTTCAATTGCCAGCATAATAAGCCATGTACATAGACTTCGGGATTTGAAGTATGTCTCTAAATCTCTCCGAACGCTTGACCGTACCAGATAGCTTACTGAATAGTCCACTACTCGCATCCAAAGCCGTCGAAATACTGTTGACGAAGCGCTGTTCGGACTGCCCGAAATCGTCGATTGAACGGGCGTCCATAATACGACTATGGACTGGGTTAGGCGCCGATGAGAATGCTTCGTTCGCAACAGAAGTAAAAGAAGTCTTCGACTTCATCCTTGAACATCTACGAGAGCCGTTCAGTTGTGAAGCAGCGCACGCAGCGCAAACAGCACGTACTCGATTCCTTAAATCTTTATCCAAACGCTAACCGTGTTAATAGCTCATATGGAAATTAGTCGAGATGGCCATGTCTAAATCTCGCTATGAAGCGGCGCAGGCGTGGTGCTCGGTTGCTTTGCATGAACTATTTCAGTTGTCGGGGGAATTGAACCGCGCCAAAATCTTCAGGTAACGTAATAGTGGAAACGGAATGTGATCTCATGATACTAATTTCAATAGAAAAGCCATTATGTGCTGTATCGAACGGCAGGATATGATTTCCGCCCGACAGATATACTTTCAGATGCCTGACTCAGGGAGACATTCACCTCTCACCGGCTATCTAATGTACAAGGTTGCTTTGAGGAGCCATGACGATGAATTCGGTGTGTCTAGTACCCTCAGTTATGTCCTTCTTTCTAACCATTGAATAGCATCCGAGTGTCTTGAAGATATCTTCAAGAATTCTAAGGACAACGACAAGATTATATATGCATGCCTGTACGAATCCCAGCATGTTGGAGACAAAGAACAGATTCGAGCAATACTTCAAAAAGTCACCGAGAGATATAAGTACAATGCACCAAACGGTGTACACTTGCCTACGATACTAAGGTGAGATGAACTGTAGCGCTTGCGCTGTCATTCATGCTCACGTTCCCTAGGTGTACTGTCAAGCTTGCCTCCGAGGATATGATTGTCAACGAGACGGTTCAGGAGCGAGTTGTCGAAGAACTATGCGCGACTATGGAACGCGGTTTGTCAAGTCAAATCCTACCTCAAGATAACTAGACCCATTGACTCAGAATTATAGCGGCGCGAATATCTTCCAAAGCGGCACCAGACCATCGGTTCGGAGAACAGGACTTGAAGTGGTTCTCAATGAATTGCTACAACTTGGCGTTGAAGCATCGAAAAAAGCTCCATATGTTGCATATCATTCGGCTGCTCCAATGTTGCCTTCAGGTACTAGTATCGTGCGCCTACTTAGAGACGTAGTTCCCACTAATCCCTAGCGACCATCTAGTTTATTCAACTACTTGAGTCCGAGGACAAAATATCGCTAATGTTGCGAGGACTCTTTTGTCACTTTCTAGCGACTATTGCTTTTGTGACTCTCGCTCGACCAGAAAACAATCTAGGAACTTTAGTAAGAGTCCACGACAAAGAGTACTTGGCAGCACAACTTTGACACATAATAGCTCGATTACTATTTGAGTGCTTGGAAGCACGGTCGCGAGTTTATCGACCTTGCCTCCGACTTGCTACAAGACAATTCGCTATCGCAAGATTGTGCGAAAGATGTGGTCTCAAAGCACTTTGAAGTGATTAAGCTTATGTTAGAAAGCGCTCTTAAGCTGAAGAAGTGGGATGAGATGGAGGGTCTATTCCAGGTACGACTAGACCATACTCACGCAACCACTCACGGTATCTCATTCCGTTCTAGGAATGTTGGCGATACCCGGGAAACAAGAGCTGGGACACGTTGGCGGATTTAGTAATAGTGATACAATCTGTCATGGAGAAGGAGGCTGTGGACACAGATCATCGAAAATGTAGGTATTCCCACGCCATTGGGACGAACATAAGCAACCACTGACGGGAACGAAGACCTCCTCATGGTGCTCCAGAAACTCATAAATGTCGACTGGCAGAAAGCAGGACGAAACATTGCCAGGCTAGCGAAGTGGATCCGTATACTATTTCAGAAGTCACTTAGCACGGACGAATCGCTCGCTTTGAACTGTCTCGGCCAGGCTGAACAGATATCGCAATCCAATCGAAACGTGAGTTGTCCCCTTTAGACCTCAGCAGCACACTTTGTTCTTGTTTGTAAATCATTCGCATCTAACATACGGGATAATTAGACGTCAAATACGTATCCCGAAGAAGAACTCCACTGGCTAGCTACGGTCAGCTTCAACAGGGCCGTAGACTTTTGCTGCGTCTCCGACCATGCGAACTGTGCAACCTGGGCGGAGAAGGCGTTGAATCTTGCTTCTCTAATGAGAGATGGGGGCGTACTGCACCAATTTCTCCAGGAGAAATACAGTGCACTGAAATGGGATGGTTAGATAGCTGGTAGACTGCAGAATTGGGGAAAGGGGGTGGGGGAAATTATGTTGCATGTTCGGCAGCACAGCTTCAAAGAACCTGCAAACAATTGCAGTTTTGCTTGGTTTAGCATTCTCAAGCAGAGCAAAAGTAGATGAAAATTCAGTAAATGTGAGCGAGTCACTAGAACAAAGCATCGGTCTTTTTCGACTCATTAGAACACGATGAAGTCGTAGTATTCGCGCCGGAAAGCTTTAATCTAATTCGTTAACTTTTGATTTGAAGAATAGCCCAAGCCAATAAAAACCCTGTACATAACACAGAGCATCATCTGATGTCGCTATATGAACACATAAACTTGCCGTTACGAAAACGACGACTGAGCAATCGAGTCTGCCCTCCCCTCTTAGAAAATAAACGCGGTCATATTCCTAAAAATAACAGAGCAGCCAAGGCCGCTCCACCTACATTACCTACTCCAGTCACACGGGCAAGTCCTCCACGTCGACGCCTTCACCGCCGCCCAGCACCGCGCCGTAAATCCGAATCGGAACCGCCACCTCGAACGTCTCGCACGGCAGCCGCTCCACAGCCGCGAGAATGACGCCCCTATCATCGCTCCCCACCTCTTCGAGCAGGCTCTCCAACGGCAGTCTCTGCCGGGCCCGCTGCACGTCTATTTTGCCCTTCGCCTTGCGGCCAACAAGAGCGTCGTCTTCCTCCTCGTCGACCCCCGCACCGGCTTCCGCGCCCTCGGACCCTTCCTCGTCCTCCTCCACCGCCGCGGCCGCGGCCGCAGCCTCGACATGCGCCAGCCGCTGGGTCGTAAACTCCACCCTGAGCTTCCACTCCAAGCTGATGCCGCTGGTGATGAACTCGGGCGTGGCGCCGGCGACGCCGCCACCGCCGGCGGCGCTAGCGCCGACGCCGGGCACGCTCAGCGCGACGCTGACGCGGCGCGCGCACACCGTGGCCTCGGCGGCGCTGGCGTGCACCTTGCGCGAGGCGCGCAGCACCGACTGGGGCGAGCGCAGCGCGATGGCCGGGTCGACGCGCTCGGCCGACTCGAGCAGCGCCGCGACGCCGAAGGTGCGTAGGCGCGCGCCGGCGAAGTCAAGCGTCGCCGTGACTGTCTCGCCGAGCCGGTACGCCGGCCGCGTCAGCGTCAGCACGGCGACGCGCCGGCCCGAGCGTGCGATCTCGAAGCGGTTGGGCGCCTCAGCGGGGCGGCCGTCGCCGTTGGAGGCGTACGTCGACGCTGTTTGGTTCGAGCGTAGGATGGCGAGGTCGATGGCTGCCTTCATGGTTTCCGGGAGGGTTTCTTCGGCGATGCTTGAGTGGCGTCGGCCGAGCGAAGAAGGGGTGACGGGCATCGTAGGAGAAAGAAGGCCTGTTGAGGCGTATTGGTCGTCGGGTTTGGCAAGGAGGGCGTCGATGTAGGTGTGAAAGTCGCGAACGGCAGCGTCGGCATCTGCTTCTTGCTGCCTCTTTTCCGAAAGACTGGTTGTGGGGTTTGAGGGTGTGGCGGTGCCATTTGAGGCTGGTTGTAAGGAATTGTTAAGTACGGTGGTCACTTGTGCTGAATCCCGCAAAATTATGTACGGCGTCATTAGGTCGTGTCCTAGGATCTCGCCGCGCATGTTGACGCTGCCGAAAACTCTGAATGGGACTTCCACATGTTTGACCAGCCGATCTTTTGATGCAACGCCTGGTCTCTGTGTTCCAATTGAAAGGTTGTAGTTGACCTTCATGACGCGGCCCTTGTGAGTCGGAGGCAGGCCTCTTGGCAGCTTGAAACTGTATCGGAAGCTCCTGCTCTCGCCCGGAGCGAGAGTGAGATCGACAAACAGAATCGACTGCGGCGTGGAGATCAGCGGAATTGCTTTGGAGTTCGCAATCCCGCGCATTTCTCGTATGCTGCTGGGCTCGCCGTTCCCCAACAGCCCGCCCAGAGATTCGCCAATGTTGCTCCAGCCGAGCGCGCCAAACAACCCGCTGTCGCGTTTGACGGGCCGCTCCACCCCCACGACGCCACCACCACCCTGCCCGCCAACCACGCCCTTGCGCTTTACTTCCTCAAATGGTGCTTGGTTAACCAAGGAGCCATCCAACATAAAGGAGCCCATGAGCTGTACGTAGCCCATCATCAAGCTCTCTGGCTCTGACCATTGCTTCGGCGGCTTTAGTAGCTGTGGCGTGTTCTGCAAGAGCACCGACCGTGGCCCGCCGGGAGTAATGCCGCTGCTGGGCCTCGCTGTCTGCGGCGCGTACTCAGAGGCTAGGGTCTCGGAAGAGTTGTTGCTCATGGAGTAGAACTCGCCGCTGCTGCGCGGCGTGCCGTTCATACTCGAACCAGAGATGATTCTCGTCAAAGGCGATAGACCTGCGTCCGAGATGCCTAATCCGGGCACGCCCTGCCCTGATTCCGGGGGCCGTGGCGAATGTGAGCGGAGTTGCGAGGGGTGAGGCCGAGGGCCGACCGCCGGGCCAGAGTCAACGGCGGATTGGCCTGGACCTGGACTTCTGCTGGGCGAAGGTGCTGAGGCGGGGAATTTGAAGTTTTGGGATATCGAGCCGGACGGTTTTCTGCTTGGAACGCCTTCGACGCCAGGTGTGGAAGGGGCTGTGACAGACATTGCGGACGGCCGGCGGTTTGGGCGAGCGGGCAACTGGAATTCGGGAGCTTGAACAGCAGTGGTCGGAATAGGGGTATTCGAGCCGTGTAGGGGGGAAGGCTGGGTTACGGATCTTTGCCCCGGAGAGCCTGAGGCTGGCGCTTAGCTTACAATGAATTGGGTTGCAACAAAATTGCGCGTACCTGGAAACGGGCTGCTGCCTTTTCGAGGCACAACTTGAAGACTAGCTGACCTCCCATGTCCCGGCTTCCCTTGACGTCGTCCCGAACCAATCCCACCGGCAGAACCTCGACCTTGACTAGCTCCATCGTCTCTAGGCGTGTCTGCACCCAGAGACATGATAGATAGAGACCGTCCATGCCTGTGCCCCTTGGCGGAGGCAGCTCCCGCGCTCCCGCTGCTTCCAACGCCGCTGTTCGGGATAGGGGATCTGGGATGCGACGTGAAGTTCGCCGGCGTATTGAGCGAGAGGGCGGGCCGGTGGCCACGACCGGCCGGGCGCTCTTGGGGGGGCCTGGGGGTGGCAGTGGTCGCGGTGACAGGCGGGTGGTGGGATGGAGCGTGGGAGGTGAAGGACGAGTTGCGCGAGAGCGACGGCTGCGTCGTCGAGGGGGCGGGCAGGGGCAGCGGCGTGAGCCTGCGCTGGTGATGGGTCACGGGCGTCTGCCGCTGGCGGTCGGCATTGCCGGCAGCGGCGGCACCCGGTGCGATCGCGCCCCCGTTCTGGTGAAGCGGCGCCGAGGGGATCGGGGACGATCGCGGCGCGGGCTGGTGCGCGAGGCCGGCGGAGCTGCGGCGCTGGCCGGGCACGGGGGCGACGTTGCGGAAGCGGATGGTGCACTCGACCGTCTCTCCCGCGAAGACGACGGGCTCCGCGAAGTGCACCGACACGCGGATGTTGGACGCGGACGACGCGGGCGGTGCCATTGTCGCTGGTGGGCGGCGGGGAGTCTGTTGGGATGGCGATGCCGGCCGCTCCGGGGGGCTCTGGTGGTGAGGGTCTCGACGGCCGCCGACGCGCAGCGCGAGAGCCGCCCGCTGCCACTGCCGCAGCGCTCCGCCAACGCGCTTGGGCCTGACTCGTGCCGGGGAGAGACGGGGACGGGCGTCCACGGCGGCGCAAGGTCGCGGGCGATGTCTCTCAGGATGAGCGCGGCGTCCACGGAAACCCGCGCGCGCCGAGGGCCTTGGCGCTCGCGGCCGCGAGCGGCCGCTTGCGGAGGACGTCATGTCGGCTTGCTTGCCGATCGCCGGCGACGCCTGGGAGCAGCCGTGAGGCTGCAAACAAAGCAATCCGGTGCGCCCGTCTAGGAGTCAGCGTCTCACCGGTCTCTCATTTAATTTGCGCCTACAGCTGGGTTGTGGTCTCTCTCAGGGGCTCTAGAGACCACGGAGAATTCTTGAGACATTAAAGAACATTTTGACTGCCCGGGGAACGATGTACGCATCTGCTTGACACAATAGAGCAGATCGGTTCATTAGAATGCGAAGGCAACCTCGCTCCAGGGATAATGTACAATACCTAAGCGTCTCTATGTACGACACAGATTTTACAATAGATTTAATCTTGAAGTCGGGCTATAACGCATCATAATATGCGTTCGCCAATGGACACCCTCTCGCGCTCCTCAGCGCCCACATCGTCATCCTCAACCGCTTCACCAAAAGGAACGTCGCCCTGCTTGCTGTATTCCTTCTGCAGCTGCCTCTGCCGCACCCTCGTCCTCTCTGATTTCCTCCACGCCCTCCACGGCGGGACGCCGCCGGGTTCGGCGGCCCTGCCAATTCCCGCAGCCCTCCACTTCTTGGGCGGCTTCGTGCCCTTCTCCGCCAGGCCCTGCCAGATCTTCTCCCCTCTCTTTTCCCACCGCTCACGCCGCTTCTCCATCTCTTCTTCGGACGGCCTCCACTTGCTCTTCAGGATGCGCCGGATGGCTTCCGGCGAGACCTCGAAGCTCTCCCCGAGCACCGGCGTCGAGAACTTGACCGGGTCTTGGGCGTGCAGGGCGCGGATGCCCTCGAGCGCGTCGGGAGAGAGCCGTTTGCGCGGCTGCCAGCCCGCCTCGCCAAACTTGGCCCGCAGCGCGTCCTTGTCGATTTGCCAGTGCTCGCGTTCGGCCGCCTCCGGAGCTGGGTTCTCACGGGTTGTGGATGGTCGGGGTTTGCTCAGCGAAGATTTGGCGGGCTTTGATTTCCCCCCTGTGGCGGAAGAAAATTCTTTCTTTTCAACTTGCGGCCGTTGGCGCCTCCTCGCGTTCACCCCCTGAGACTCGTCCACCTTCGTCTCCGGATAAGATACATTGTTCTCGGCGTCATTCTCGCGCGATGCTTTCCCAAGCCCCGGCGCAGCGGCCGCGGCGGCTGCATGCCGGAACCGTCCTTGGCAGAGGCCGAGCTGATGTCGCCCGGGATGGCGGGCGAAGCTGTGATGGAGCGGAACAATTCGAGAAAGCGCGGATGCTGGCCTAACGCCAGTGGCGCTGCTGATAAAAAGCTCCAAGACCCGGGCGGAGCATGACGGGCAACGCATGAGAGCGAGTCGCCTGCGGTGATGTTGGAATCGCTGGTTCTCCTCGGTGGAGTCGCGACGGAGAGGAGCTCTGGGTACGGGACTCGAAGTTTCAATGCGACGCGGCGACGCCACTCCCGGGAGCCTGCGCCACACGGCAGAGCTGTGGCGTCCCGGCTGCTCCGTGCTCCCCGCATTGCGCTTCGATTGGCAGCCTCCTTGAAGACGTTCACAGAGGCCGAGGCGACCGCTGACGCTCAGCGTGTAGCTTCGCTTCCTTCGAGTCCGCTCGACCATGTTTCTCAACCGCCGAGGCTCGCACATGCACACGAGCAGCCGGCGTGAGTGGCCGACCTCACCGTGACGCCTCGGCTCCTATGACGCGATGAACTGATCCCGTGCCTCCCGTTTTGCCGTCCGGATGTTTGCGCGAGCGTCGTCCTTTCTGCGCCCATGTTTGTTGTTGTCCCTGTCCTCCAAACTGCTAATGCGGTGTCTCGTTTTACATTTACCCACCGCTGAGTTGCCTTGCGCTTGGTCTTTCACGTAGTGTATCTTTCCTTGCCACCGCGGAGCGCGTACCTTTGAACAAGCGGCAGGCTACCCCTGTGCGCGTTTCACTTCCTCTTCGTTCAATTGACAGGACTGCTGTTACTTTGACTCATCCTTTCCAGAAGTCGCAGAATGGCTTTGCCCAACCCTTTCCGCCGATGGAATGAGAACACGAGAGAGTATGTGCCGCAGAAACATTAGTTCTCGTGTTCCCGCCCGTTTCGGGTCTGACAACTCGCATTTAACAGGTGCTGGGGTTATGTGTTCGACCTTTCCGACGACCACTTGACTCCTGAAAACTCTCGCCCGCTCCGGTACTCCTATGACATCCTGGGAGAAGAATGCTTGGATAGGCTTAATGCAATTAGTCCGCCGAAATCTAGGGGACCTCCTCAGACGAAGGGCCCGGATGGAGAGTCCGGGGACAATGCTGAAGAATCGAGCGAGAAAAGGCCGCCCGAGCGAGACCTATATGTCCTCCTTCGTGACAACCATGCGTCTGACCCGAAACTCTCCACTCTCTGGACCGAGCTCACCACCATCCCGCCCTGGGTCGACTGGGATCAGATCGCCCGCGGGCAGGACGTATTTTATCGGTATGGGGGAGCGGCGTTAACGGGTCTGGCTTACCAGTCACTCCTAGGCGGTATGGGTGCCGCTCGCGTCGTCGAGACACTGGCTCGCACTGGTGGCTTCGGCATTCGCGTTGCCCGCCGCCGAATGTTCGAGACGATGCAACATATCCTGCAGTGCACGGCAGGTGTGGAGTCATTGCGCGTGGACGGGGCGGGTTTCGTATCGAGCGTAAAAGTACGCCTGCTGCACGCAGCGGTGAGGAAACGGATTATGGCCTTGGCGCGCGCGCGAGAAGGGTATTATGATATTGAAGCTTGGGGAGTGCCGGTCAACGATCTGGACTGCATTGCAACGATTGCGACGTTTAGCGCGACTCTGATCTTTCTCAGCTGGCCCCGCCAAGGAATTATCCTACGGCGCCAGGAGACCGAGGATTACGTGGCGCTTTGGCGGTATATTGCGTACCTGGTTGGCTGTCCTACAGAATACTTCGAGACGCCCGAGAAAGCCAGGGCGGCCATGGAATCGCTGCTATATTATGAGATTAAGCCCACGAAGACGTCGGCTATCCTGGCGAACAACATCATTCGTGGGTTGCAGGATCAGCCGCCGGCGTATCCGAGCGCGGATATGCTGATTGCAAGCGCACGATGGCTTAACGGAAACAAATTGTGTGACGCGCTCGAATTGCCACGACCGGGACTCTATTACTGGGCTCTGATGGCCGGGCAGTGTGTTTTCTTCATGTTCATGTTCTATGGGCATCGGTGCATCCCGTACCTTGACCGCAAGAAAGTCGCGTTCGTGAGGAGGACAATGTGGAAGCTAGTGATCGAGAGCAAGGCTGGTCTCTCCGGGCAACAGACCAACTTCGAGTTCAAGTATGTGCCGGAGTACTCCACAATCACCGATATGGGCAACGTGAAGCCTCTAAAAGGTCAAGTATCTAGCGTGGAAAGGAGAAACCTGAAAGCGTTGCTTCTTGGACTGTGTGCCGTCGGTGCTATGAGCTGGGGCACATATAAAGCTGTGTCAGGAATAGGGTCTTTGTGTTTTAGATTGTTTTCCTATGGGGTAGGTCTGATTTGTACTTAGATGTACACTAGCACGTGAAATTCGTGGGGCGATAACATGAGTTGCAATGTAACTTTAAAATTTATGTCGCAATATGTTGAGGTGAATACAAAGATAATACTTAGTGCAATGTAAATGGTATGCGGCACCAGCATACTCATGGCAGGCAATCCCGTCTTCCAGTCTACAAGTTCCTGCCCATTAAGGCCAAAGATACTCCTAATTCTGAATGCCTGAACGCCTTCGATGCGATCACCACCTGTTTCCTCTGCCTTGCTTCAAGGATCTTCGGCTCGGCGTGCAGAAGGGCTTTATCGTGCAGCAACCGAGTCTTCAAAATGACAAGCCTGATTCCGAAATATCTTTTGAACAGCTGGCCATCTACCTCGCTGGCCGATACTCTAACCAAAAACCTCTCTGCGGCTGCCTCAGGGCCTTCACCTCCGCTTTGGTGAGAGCGCGCTCCACCTCTTGCACATCGACGAGTTCCTTAACCTTCATAATTTGACCGGCTACGTCTTGGCTGACTGGATGAAAGACGGTTCGCATTCGTTTTCTGAGGCCGAGTGCGCGCAGCGTGCCATGAGTCTTTTCGGGCAGGCCGATGGCGGAGCGGATGAGGGTGATGCGGAAATAGGCCATGGTGAGAAGCTAAGGCGGAGTCAACGCATAATTCAGGAGCATATTACGTCGAAGGATGCAGGAGATACCTCTCGGGAGAGTTCGATTGGCGTGCAGTAGAACGGAATTTGTTGAGGGTGCTCTTCGCGCGGACAGGACGAGGGGCCTCAGAGAGGGCCTGCCGGAAAATCCGATCTTCCGCACGAACTCCCAGGGTCCAGGCGTGCGGCTGCTCGAGTCTCAGGCACTACGACCGTTCCATGGGCTCAACCCCATGGCCGGAACGATGCTGCGTATGCATTCCCGCTTCGAGAAATTACTTTTACTTGCGACTAGAGACGCAACCACAGCGGGCGTCCGCCTGGCTCAACCCGCCTGAACACCGCGTCCCGCAGATACGCCCAACACAAGGCGGTCCTGAACTAGGCCCGGGACCTCCGCCACCATGAACGGCATCGAACCCGCCACAGTTAAGCTCGCGGAGCTGCTCCGGCACCCGGAAGACCTTGACAAGATCGCGGCTCTCAAGTCTGAGTTCCAGCGCAAGAAAGGGGCGGTGGACAGTTCTCTCAAGCTGGGGCTGAAGGAGCAACTCAGCATTACGCAGGCCGGGATGAGCTCGCTCAACGAGGGCCAGCGCACCGTCAATGCCATCAAAGAAGAGATGATGAAGATTGATAAGCTTTGTGCGGATTCGCAGAGCCTTATCCGTGACTTTCCGCACGTCAACCTCGTCGCTGCTACGCACCGTAATTTCGAGGCCGTCGTCAACATGAAGCGCGAGATCGACACGTTTGAGCCACGGCTGGCACGGCTGGAGGCCATGCTACGCGAGGATGACGAGGATTTGCAGGTTCAACCGAACTTGTTGCCAATTCATTACGGCCTCACGCAATTGCGGGATATGAGGGACGCGGCAATGGAGCAGGTGCAGAGGGAAGGGGAGGGTGGAGAGGGTGAAGCTAGCGAATTGGTCCGCAACCTGCAGTTACCTAATACCGGAGCAACCTTGCAGGAATATTTCAACAGACTAGACGACGTGGTAGACTGGTTCGATGAACACGTCGGAGCGGCCTGCATGAATCTGATACCTTTGATCAATTCTGATAACAACGGTACTGTTGTGCGCCTGGCCCTAATCATCGAAGAGGAGGAGAAAAACGACAAAAAGGTTCAGGCTCTTCAGAATGCACAGCGCGAATACAAAGAATTGGCTTCCCGTTTCAAGTCGATAGCGGCAGTTCCTAAGGAGCTTCGAGGCTACAAGGAAAAGTTCTTGAAAGCTATCGAGCTCAATGCTACCAATCAGATGGAGGGAACGCGGCAGGCGTTCAACGAAGACCCAGAAAAGCTAGATAAGGCTTTCAAATGGTACTTCAACGACCTGAACGCCGTTCGGCTTGGCATGGTCGAACTGATGCCCAAGAAATGGAAGATCTTCAAGACCTATACCGACATCTACCACAAACAAATGCACGACTTCTTGATTAACCAGGTCGATGACCCGGAACTTCCGTCCGTTAACCTCCTTACCATCATCAATTGGGTAGACAAGTACTATTCCAAGATGGCAAAGTTAGGGGTTGCAGAAGACGAATTATCGCCTCACGTTATCGATAACCGCTCTGGGGAGTTAGTCCGCGAGTACCGCCAGATTATCGTTCGACAAGTGGAAGAATGGATGGAGCGTATGGCTGGATCTGATAGATCTACATTCCTCATCAGAGCCGAGGGCTCACTAGACACCGACGAGAACGGTGCGTTCCGAACAAAGACCATGAGCGATATGTGGCGGATGTTCCGCGACAACCTATCTGTGGTTGGCGCGAGCGGGCGTACGGACGTGGCTGAGGGCGTAGCGGAAGCTATGGTGCGAGCGATGCGTAACCGCCAGCAGATGTGGGAGGGTTTAGTCGACGCCGAACTCCAGAAGTACTCGCAGCCGAACGCAGATCAAGACGGGTTGCAGCCACTTCAAGATTGGCTGGTGGCGATCGCCAACGACCAGATTGCGTGCATCGACGACGGCGACGAAGCGGAGGGCGGATCGCTGTCGTACCTCTCACGCTTCGCTCGGGATCTCAGGCCACTTCTCTCGCCAACATATGCTGTCACAAATGACACGCAAATCGAGTCGCTGCGCGACGGTTACGTGGACCTTGGAACCCATTGCATTACCGTCTTCGTCGGCCTCATTTTTGCCGTCGACTTCCGGGCTATTCTCACGGAATTCTTCACCCCGATCTGGTACTCCCGCAAAGGCATGGGCCAGATCATTTCAACGTTTGAGGATTATCTGGCCGACTATGCGCCCATGCTGCACCCGTCCCTGCGCGACATTCTCGTCGAAGAGCTAGCCGACGAGCTGCTATTGCGCTACCTGGGCTCCGTACGCAACAAAGGCGCAAAGATCCGTCGCGCGGATCCATTCGTCGACAAGATCAAGGACGACGTCCTCACTGTCTTTGCGTTCTTTGAGCGCTTTGATGCGTTCTTCGAGATAAAACAAAAGTGGCGGGCAGTTGACGGCTTCGTCAGACTGCTTGAAGCGGACAAGGCAGCAGTGCCTGCCGTCTTTGAACAATTCAAACTGGACTATTGGGATGTGAGTGTTGGATGGGTGGAAGCAGTGCTGCGGTCCAGAGACGATTTTGATCGGTCCATGCTGAATGCCGTGAAAGCCAAAGCGGCCGAGGTGTACGTTGAAAGGGGCCCGGAGACAATCCTGAGCAAAGTGAAATAGAGACGTTCAGAGATGCATGGACCATGGCGTTCCGGCGTTTGTGCTGCCGAGCAGAGGAGGGTTGTATTGGGGTTCTGGGAGCCACCTTGTATTCGATGCATCGTTATTTTGATAGCGAGATAGAAGCGAGCGATTAGCTATCCGCTCTCCGCATCCATATCGTTTTCAATTAGAATTAGTGCTAAGACAACACATTTTGATACACGTTCCTACGACCGGACAACGCCTGCGGATGCGAACGTAGAGCGCCTCGAATTCGATCGACAATACCGTGTCTAGTTGGGTATTCCACCAAGCACTAGAGACAAAACCGTTGAAATGACGTAGACGACTACCGCCGTCCACGACCGTGTGGAGCAACACCTTTGTTCACCCGTCCGCCTCTTGTCTTATGCGCACCTAAGCCCCTCTGCTGAGCTTTGAAATCTTTGCCCTTCTCCAGCCCCTTGCCTTTGGCTTTTAGTTTGTCGCTGACTTCCCCCTCGTCGACTTCCATCTCGTCGTCATCCCCTGAGCGGCGGTTGGAAAACTTGAGCCGACCGCCACGTCCCCGCCTGGCAGCATCTCTTCCCCTGATTGCGTTGACATACGCGTTGATCCCGCCTTCCAGCGATCCGTCTCCAGGGTTCCCGTCGGGACCGATATCAATCATGGTCGCGTCGTCCTTGTCTGAGTCATCTCTAAGGATTAATTTGCCGTCGACATCGACCTTCGCTCTCGGATTTTTAGCTAGCCGTTGACGTTGTTGGGGGAGAGGCTTGGACGACGAAATGTTGCCGAGAGCTTTGCGATCCAACAAGTCAAGAGGTTCATCTTGATCTTCTATGATGTATGCTTGTCCCATAGACCTTCCGTTGCCGCCACTTCGGCGATCTGACATTTCGTCTTCGCTAAAGTCGGTTTCGAAACCCTCGGAATCCGACCCGCTGCCATATACAGCTTCATCAAACTCGCTTTCAAACTTGCCCTTGCAGGAGGACGGTTTGACGCCGGCCTCATCTTCTTCCTCGCCGTCGCCAGCAGCGTCCTTTCTCCGTTTCTTGCGATCACGAGACTTGCGAATGTTTGTGATGATCTTGCGATCCGCAGGAGGACAGTGGCGCTCCACGACGTCGACACCGAACCGCCGAATCATTCGTTCCAATATGTGTTTGACCTTAGACCTGAATCGAGACTTGTGCTCGTGACTCCACTCCGTAAGATTCGGAATCAAAGTTTCCAGACGAGGTTTGACAATATCCGCTGGTAGAGACACAACGCAAACTTTCACAAACCCTAGAACCGAGCGAACAATTTCCCGGTTTGGCGAGGTGAGGAAAAGGTCCACGGTCTGGACCAAGTCAACAATGACAGTCTGGGGAAGTTGGTCATGGAACTGATAAAGAATCCTCGAAAGGGTTGTGATTGTGGCGCTAACCATGTGCGGGGTGGTCGCGGCGAGCCCGGAAGATACCATCGTAAAGTACTCCTCAAGAGACGCAGGTCTCGAAGGCTCGTCTTGTGGCATATAGCTGACCCTTGAATTGTTGATTATGCCGCCCCCTCTCATCCTTTCCCCCATGAGTATGAGGAGGTCAAAGGCATTGCTTCGAGCCTTCTCGTTGACCTCTTTCGCCGCTATGACAACTTCGGATAGAACCAGCGGCACAAAATGCATCCCTTCTGGTGGCAGATATCGGACGATCTCCGCTATGGCCGCCAGCCGATCTCTCCGAGCCGGCGCGGAAACCTTTTCGGTGCTTTTGAGAATAAAGGCCTGCAGTTCCTCGTTTCTTTCCCGCAAGGCGGAGCGGCCAACATCTGAAGTTGCCAAACGTGGGATAAGCTTGTACGCCTTCTTCTGGAGTTGTGGGTCGTCATCTTTATTGAGAATGACCGCTGCGATCTGGAACAGCGATCCAAAGCTTCCTCGCGGCAAATAAATGGAAATTGTGATGACAAGATCCATTAGCGTGTGGCTCATTGGAGGCATTCGATTCGTCTCTTTGCCTCGCTTTTGCTTGTCCGCCTGGGTTTGCGACCCGCTTTCGCTTAGCGATGAGTCTAATGTCGAGACTACCCGGTTAAACGTGTCTGACAGGTCCTACGAGCTGTTAGCTAGTCGGGAGTCTGGGTGGAATTGCATCAATGGCCGATTGGCGAATTCGTAGGTACCTTTTCTGGAGTGATGCTCAAATAATCATTGATGCAATTGAGAATAATGAACCGGTACTGCGGTAATGTTTCGCTGTAGACGTTGAAGAGGACTGCGAGGAGGTTGCTAGCGAATCCGGAGAGGTGGCCAATGTTCCTCCTAGCGTCCGCTTTTGGGATTCTCCACTGCAGAACAAGATCATCCTCCTCTCCAGGAAGGTCTGCCATTTCTCGGAAAGACATCACAAGGTTTGAGAGCGCTCTGCATAGGTCTGTACGCAGCTCCGTTTGCTGATAGAGAAGATTGCAGAGCAGCTCGGCGAAGCTCTGGTCAAAAGCCTACGGGGTATATTTAGTACGTTGGTGCGGTGCATGTTGCCGGCGATTCTTCTTACCTCTAGCACGTCGAGCGGTTTGTCACAATAACCTGGAAGCGCCGCCCAGATCTGGTGGACAATAGTCTCAAAAATCTTGATCTCCACAGTTTTCTCCGCGTTGCCGTGATTAAGGACCCTTTGAAAGATTGCCTCGCTAAGAGGCACAAGTTCTGATTTGAAGTGGCCGAGACGTGCATTATGCACCGAATCACGGAGGAGCGGAAGCAGCCATGCGCGGCCGGGTTGGTCTGGCGCAGACTTGGCGAGGTTCAACGGTAAGATCTGAAGCACTGCCTCAGGTCCCGCGTTGAAAATTGCGCGACTGATTACGGCATCTGCTTCTTTCTTCCCGTGAAACGATTCGTTTGAGCGCAGATCCCCGACAGTCCTAATCACGCCGGAAAGGAGTGGGGACGAGCGCCATTTGAGCGCGTCCATTAGCGCACTTTCAACGGTAAATATCTCCATCCACGCAGCTTGGTGTTTGACACTTAGAAGGTCTAGTGCGATCTTGGAAAGCTTTCCTAGAACCTCTTCATCATACACGGACGGGTCAACCAATACCGAGTCCGGGATGCAATTGACGGAGAAGGAAACGAGGCACTCCGACGCGGACACGCGGATGTTATGCGACGGTGAGCTGAGAAATTCGCTAACCATAGAAAACAGCGCTGGAAGCTTTTGAAAAGTCTCCTTGGGGTTGATTTGCGCCGATACGTCGTAGCCACGGGAGAGGACCGCTATCCAGGGCGGAAGGAGTTGAGTGTCATTTCGGGACGGTTGCATCTCTCCAATCACCTCAAGGAGCCGGGGTAGCTTGACGGAGGTAGCTTCATTTGCGACGCGTTCGAATATCGTCTCAAAGATTTCAAAGGAAGCCATCGTGAGATATTCGTTGCTCGATCTGGATATGCCTAACAGCAGTTCACACAGAGAATCGATCTTTCGGCTGGGCCAACCCCCGGACGCACTTGCAATTGTCTTCACGAGTTGAAGACAGTGTACTAGGCCGGGTTCGTGGCCCTGTCCCTCTCGCTGCAAGCGATGCTTCTTGCCTCTGCTCGCCGCGTCCGACACATCTTTAAGGGTCTGCAACGCCGATTCCGCGCACATGTCCGCGGCCGGATGGTCTACGGAGGGGCTCGGCGGAGGGTGGCGAAGAATTTGGCTTAGGGCTTCCTGCGCCCGTTTTCTAACCTTAGGACGGTGGTCAACCGCTATGGTGAGCAGACCCGCTACGGCCCGCCGCGGACCAATTTGCGACTGCGGCAAGGCCCACGCCTGGGAATCTTGAACGACCAATAGTGACTCGAGACATCCTATTGATGACCTTAGGAGAGGCGCCTCGGCCTCCAAGTTTGTAAGAGCGGGCGCAAGGCTAAGTAAGATTTGAGAGAATTTTGATCGAAGCAGTGGCGCGGGCACATGTGGCGTCACCAAGTCGAGCAGATAAACTACAGACGTCGCGATGTCCTTGTTGACGATGCCTTTTTCGGCCGAAATGTGCTGACCGAGCAAAGAGAGCAACGCGGCGAAATATGCGGTCGGAGTGGCTTCGGATTTTTGGGTTCGAAGCGTTTCCTCAATCGCCGAGAGCACGACAGCCGTCTATGCACCGCGCGCGAAGTTAGTCAAGCTTGCTAGAGCTAAAGAATACGGGTATACTTGCCTGCTGCTGGTTCTGCAGCTTCGGCGACGACCGTATCTTGTCTAGCTTTGCGTCGAGAGACATTTTAGCGGACAAAGCTGAATGTTGCGGCTCATCGAAGAAGCGCACAATCGGCGGGGTGGTGGTGGGAGAAAATTATTTCGGAGCTGCGGCGGACCAATCGTTTTTCCCGCCGAGGCTCCATCTCCGTTTCTCGAATTCACCACAACATTCAGCAAGGCACTACACATTGACTTGCGTGGCGGGTCGAAATTCGCTGTAAACTATAGATGCTGATCTAGCTAACAGCTGAGTTTTATACACGTGATTGGAGAGATTGACTCCGGACGACCATATATACAATAGCTCCTGCTTCCAACAGACGCGGATACGATGCGGCTATTTCACAGAACGAGTACACTCGTTACCTCGGCGTAGGTACGGGCCGCAAATGCCCTTCGCGATCGTATTTCGCTTCTGTTGATGGTCAATGTCGAGTCCGCGGAGCCCAAGCAAACTATCTAGGACAACTCACTGAAAAATGTGTAGCTCAGAGTAAGCTCTTCGATGCCTTTTGTGTTTATGTCACTGAGAAATTCCGGGTCGATGTAAAAGAACACTGGCATGTCCACGGTTTCCCCGGCGCGAAGCCGCTGCTCCTCGAAGCAGAAACACTGGATCTTGCCGAAGTAGGGAGCGACCTGGCCGGGCGTGACGCTGTACGTCGCCACCCCAATGATGTCGTCGTCGCTTGTGTTCGTCGCCGTATAAAATGCTAACGCCGTCTCGCCGGGGAGGACGCGGACTTCGCGCTGCTGGGGCTTGAATTTCCAAGGCAACACATCCGACACAGAACTAGCGAATGTTATGCGCAGGCGTTTAGCGCCGGTGACGGGTTGCAGACGTGTTTCCGGATCGGATCCGGTCGAGGCGTGGCTGGTGTTAATAGGCTGGCCGCCCCACCCAGTTTGTTGACAGATCTAGAAACGCATGTCAGTCTAATGGAAACGGACTAGGGAAACAGCAAACTAAGAGCGCGCACCATCTTGTACATGGGGACGGATCCATATGACAGAGCGACGGTTCCCAAGATAAGGCTGAGGGTGTAGTAGCTAGAAGAGCCGTCAGCGCCTTTCTGAGAGAGGCGAAAACCAAAGCACCCACATGCCGTTGAGGTTTTTTCTTCGCAGCTGCGCTCGCACTTGGTCGGGCGTAGGAGCGACGTAGTCCATCAAACGACTTGAACCGCTGTAGGGACGGCGCGGAGCATGGCGTAAGAGCATCGCCGCCGCCGGCAACCGCGAGCAAGAGCTGCAGACCCATTGCTCGCCACGGCCTCGGAGCGCTTGAAGTGCGCGAACCGGCTTGTTCATGGCAGCGAGATGTACTGCGCAACGGAAGACGGTGAAGGTGCGGAGAGGGCGCGTGGCAGAATCGACAATCGGAAGGCGGTCAGGTCATGTCACGGCGCGTCGGCGGCGCCGAGCTGTCGAGCCACCCATGCGCCTAGCACGTGCGCGCATGATGCCGCGTCGTTCCTTCGTGTCCTGATTGGTTTCATCTCTCTCGGCGCGCTGAGCTGGTCACCGTAAACGGCACAACGTGCCTGGACGAGGCTATCGTCGAACGTGGCCAAAGTTGCCTCAGTATCTGTCGGCTCTGGGACTCTAGCCTCGAGTATCTAACGCCGCAGCTCTTTCGCCTGTAGCCGCAGTGCGTTTCGTCCTCGCGTCACTCGTCTCGTAGCGACGCCGCGCGCCCGCCATGAGTTCGGTTTGCGGTGTTTGCGGCTCCAGTCAGTCCAAATATCGCTGCACGGCATGCGACTTGAGATAGTGCGTCTAGAGCCATTTTGGCACTGTCTCAGCTCATTCGTCCCTGACTAACCTACGCCTAGTTGCTCTATTGCGTGCTTTAAATCCCACAAAGCTACCCACGATGAGTCTCCCGTAACGTCAGCGAAAACTGCCGCGGACCCGATTCCGGCAGACGCCCCGAAACCTCGTGTTGTCAGGCAGATAACTGCGGAGGGCGTATCCTCCCACCCGCGATTCCAAGAGTTACTTCAGCAATACCCCGAACTGCGAACTCAACTCCAGTCTGTTTATGATGCAACTCAGCCCCCTACAGCAGACCAAGAGCCGACACGTAACATGTCCAATACCTATTCAGATCGTCGGAAAAGGCAAGATCAGGACAGGACTCGCAAGGAACCGCGTTGGACGCCTCACATTGGGGAAAGCAGAGGTCTGAAAGTAATGAGGGCCATGCGCTGCCGCAGTGGAGAGGAAGGGAAAGCTATGGAGGAATTTGTGAAACTAATTGACGAGCTCGTTCAACCAGAACCCGAGGAAAGTAAAAACTAGAATCGGGACAATTGATGTCAGGGGTTGATGATACCAAGCCTCAAAATCTGGCCCAACGAATCGACCCTTGTCACAGAATTTTTGGAGACAATTGATGATTTGGCCTGGGCCCTCTGACATGGCGGGAGAGGGCCGAACTACAATTCGACCGAGAAGTGATACCCTGGACGGATTGTTTTCGATCGACTGGTCATTTCTCAAGCTTGTTGCAGTGCTGTAACATCTATGAATATTTTGGTTTCGAACCGATCATGGCCAACATTGAATTAGGTAGGCATCCTTTTTATGTTTCGTCGCCTTGCATCGTATTGCTTTGCATTTTCGGGCGCTCGCGCGTCAGCCCTTCATGGAAAGATGTGATACTCGAAGAATACTTGGCAAAACCACTAGCAAAACCATTGGAAAGTTTGGTCTGCGAAGTCAAGCGGACCGGGAGCAAGCATTTCGGCGTATATGCGCCGCACAATGCTAAAGCACAGTTTTGCGGTAGGGGTGTGGCTAAACATGTTCTTTGGCGCAATATAGTTTTCCTGATCCCATGCCACTCTTTTCTCCGCTAAAGGGCAATTTATTAACATCAAAGGGTCGCAGGCTACGGCAACAAATCCAGCCCACCAATTAAATGCTTCCGAGCGCACATGGGTTCTCCGCGATACACCCGACCTTGCCAGGCGCTGAAAGTCCCGCCGACGGGTTATATTTGCAAAGTGAAATGCGATTCATTGGGGCTGGGAAGCTGCAAGCTTCTGAGCCGAGCATTCAGCGGGGACTAATGCACCCCAGGATCGTGCAATAGTCGTCGTCGTTGCCGCCCTCCAGTCACGGTGCTAGCGCAGTTTGAAGATTCCCGGCCAAGACGGTCAAAAGCAAGTTCTAATCTCCAAGAATACCCAGACTACCGCCGGCTTCTAGCGCGGGGTGGACTAAAGCTATGGTGGTACTACCTAGGCTTTTGAGATCTAGAACTACCCACGTGGAACTCCACATAGCTGTAAGGGTGGAGCAATTACTCGTTGCTATATTGCGGCCCGGGGTAGCTTTGCTGACGCAAATTTGATTTTTACGACACGCCAGAGCATAGAAAAGCGCGTATGATCTGCGCGCGAGAACCCTTCTCCGCACACATCCCGTTCTCAACACGTTAAACGTTGCGAGGCATCATGCGTCTCATCGGAACTTTCGGAGCCGTCCTGGCTCCCCTGACGGTGGCAGCGAAGCCTAGCCTTGGGATCCGGCAGTCAACCCAAATTACCGTCGAACTGAGTCAAACGTACCAGACGATGGACGGGTTTGGATTTTCGGAAGCTTTCCAAAGGTCCAACCAACTTCACGAGTTACCGGAAGACAGTCGCCAGTACGCGCTGGACTTGCTTTTCAATACCACATCCGGCGCGGGAATGACGATTTTGAGAAATGGCATCGGGTCCTCGCCGGACTCGAGGAGTGACTGGATGGCCACCATCGCGCCCCAGAATCCAGGCGGACCCAACGCGGAGCTCCAGTACGTGTGGGATGGTGATGACAACAGCCAAGTTTGGCTCTCGAAAAAGGCGCTCGAATACGGTGTCACGACGATATACGCCAATGCCTGGAGCGCCCCGGGGTACATGAAGACCAACGGGAACGATGCCAACGGTGGGAGCCTATGCGGTGTCAGTGGCGCCTATTGCCAGAGCGGCGATTGGCGGCAGTCGTACGCCGATTATTTGGTCCAGTACATCAAGTTTTATCAACAAGAAGGCATCCAGATAACCCACGTGGGTTTCCTGAACGAGCCGGAGCTATCGTGGGTCTCAATCCACAATCTAGCTACATGCCGCTAATGATCTCGCATCCAGAACCTCTTATGCTTCCATGCTTTCTAGCGGTACGCAAGCCGCCGACTTTATCAAAGTGCTCAGCCCGACGCTTGAGGCGGCAGGCTTGTCCGAAACTGTTGGGATCAACTGCTGCGATGCGGAGGGCTGGAACCACCAGGGCCAGATGACCAATGAGATTAGAAATGCCGGCGCCGAAGATTTGCTTTCCGTTGTCACGTCGCATTCCTACACCAGCCAGCCCAGCAATCCCATTAACACGCCTCATCGCGTCTGGCAGACCGAGTACGCGGACCTCCAAGGTGCCTGGGACGAGAATTGGTACGGCTGGGGAGGTGCTGGCGAAGGGATGACGTGGGCGAACCGTATCTTCGACGCGATCACGGGCGCGAACGCTAGCGGTTATCTCTACTGGATTGGCGTTCAGGGTGGAGACACTAATTCGAAGCTCATTCGCATTAGCAACGGCAGCGTGAGCCCCTCTAAACGCCTCTGGGCGTTTGCTCAGTTTAGTCGCTTCATCAGGCCTGGGGCCGTTCGGGTCGGCATTTCGGGCGGCGGGTGGAACATGAAAACCAGCGCCTTCCTGAACTTAGATGGGAGCGTTTCGGTCCAGGTCATAAACTCGGGTGGTGCCACGTCCTTGAGCATCAAAGTCGGTGATATGACGGGGTCCACGGTGACGGCGTGGCTCACCGATAACAGCCACGACCTCGACCAAATAGACGCGGAGATTGGGAGTGACGGAACGGTAAGTGGGAATGTGCCAGGACAGTCCATGGTTACTTTTGTAACCAGCAGCTAGAGCCTTGTTGCTGTCGAGTGAATGTCCAATTTATTGCTTCCAGAAACACGTCTGATCTACTCCTCTGGCTTTACCCACACACATTCTTGCCCATCGTCGTCCTCGACGACGTCGCCGTCGTCCAGGCCGAATTCTTCGGCGTCTGCATCTTGCTCGTCTATACCTAAGACCTCGACTTCGGCATCGTCTTTCCTGTCCTCGCGGACGTAGATTTCATCGTTGTACAGCGCCCCCTTTGAGAATTGTTTGTGCACGACTTCGCCCTTCCTCTTTACACGAATCTCGCGAAGCCGAAAGGCAAACACAAAATCGTCAGCTCCCTCAACCGTTTCGCGCTCCCGTGTTCCTCGTTTCAACTCGCCCTCCGGGCCAGCGCTGACCGGCGCGCCACCAAGAACCGTGGCGTCTACTCCGGCGTGCACGTAGAGACCGCGCTCCTGCATGCTCTTCGCCGCCAAAGACGCTCCGGATGCGATCATCAACCCCGTGATCATGTAAATGCGTTCGCGGAACCTATTTCCCGCAAGGAAGCGCCGCACTGCCGGATCATGGACGGCTTGTTTGACATATTCCTGGCTCGGAATGAACCAGCGCGTACATAAATTCTTGCACCTCCATTCCTGGCCGCAGTCATTATCCCAGCTCGTCCCCACATCCGCACCTACGCCCAGTATGGGAGCCAAGAAGGAAGTCCAGATTCCTACGCTGCCCTTTCCAGTTTTGACGCGCTCGAGCGTCCAATTTCGATCGTTGTGTTCGTAAATGCTGGTTTCAATCGGCGGAGCGGGGTTTTCATTAATGGGTTCATCTGGTATAAGAGGCGACGCAACGACGTTCCCGAGCTTGATCGGTCCTTCGGGCGGACAGTCGCGCCTCGGAGCTCCAAAATAGCACTTCTTCTCCCCTGCGACTGGAGTTGGCGCCATTGACGCTGTCTGATGTGGTAATCTAGGCGTAAGTTGAAAAGGTGGCACTTGGTCACTTCCATGTTGGGATCGCCAGTCAGCCCCCAACTCACGTGCCAGTCTGCATGACGCGGCTTCAGCCGCACAGCCTCGCTACGGGAACTGTCGCCAAAACATATCATTCGGCTGCGTCTTCCCTCGAACAACCATCGCTTCGACTGCGCGTGACGTCTTGGTTTTCGAGACGACGTCGCACTTATGGAATCCATTAATAATGCCATACTTGAAAAAGAACGCGAGGCATGGATCGCGTGCGAAAGCAAGAATTACGCCGAGGCTTCCAGGCTATTCGAGGATGCCTGCGTAATCTCCGAAGGGCTTCGCGGGCCGGATCACGATGCTACACTGCAAATTCTAGACGGGCTAGCCTTGGTCCTAGACAAGGCGAACCGACATAAGGAAGCGGCGGAGTGCAACCAAAAAATTCTAAGCGCGCGCCTGAAGAAACCAAAGCAGAATGATACGCTGCAAACCCGGAGTCGCCTCGCCCAGAACATGCTCAACATGGAAGAGAACGCAGAAGCTGCCAGACTGCTCGAAATCAACTTAGACGCCCTAACAAAGAAGCCGGAATCCGAAGACTTGTACTGGACCAGACACGAACTTTCGAGATCGTACTTCAGAATGAAGGAATACCCCAAGGCAGCAGACGAAGAACGCAAAGCTCTCGAAGTTGGCGAAAAAGTCCTAGGGAGACGCAACCATGCGTTGGTCACCTGTCGGCACAGCCTGGGGAATGTGCTGTTTTTGCTTGGCAGGATGAAAGCTGCCAAAAACATCTTCTCGCAGAATCTTGAATTGATGAATGCCCGGGCGGCCAATGGGGACAGCCGATTCGAATGGAACATAAAGGAGACTGTCAAATGGATCGACCGTTGCGATAAGTCAATGGCAGGGCCAGGCAAGAACCAGGCGCAAAAGGCCGAAGCGCGGGCGGATGGTGTTCGTCGCAACGCTGAGCAAGTGGCCAAAGGGTGGGAGCAAAAGAAAGAGGGCATCGAAATGAATGCGCGCCCCAATCAAGCCGGCGGACCAAGCAAACCGGTGAAAAATTTCGGAGGCCAGTCCGCCAGCTCGGACCTCCTAGCCCCCCCTGGAAACAGGACGCAGCGCTCAAACAGCGCTTCAGCGGAGGACCGCGTTCGTGAAGGGTTCAAGCACGTCCCGGCGCGGATTGGCGGGAGCAAGACGCCCCCTCCGCCTAAGTCTCAGGGCCCTAACTCACCATTCCGGAAATCCCAAGAATTCCAGAAGCCGCACGAGGTCGCTCGGCGGAACGCTGGGGTTGGCAACAAGCGCGGTGGCGCGTTCAGTTCACGTGGAAACCACCAAGGAACGAAGCGGCCCGGGCCAGACCCGGCTGGGGACGGAAAACCCGGGATTCCGCTCCCCGTGGGACCTGCGCAAGATGCCAAAGGCAGCGCTGGGCCGCCGCTGTTCGATGCGCGTGATGCCCCCGAAAGGGTCTACCTGTAAGTGAAGACGTTCGCATTTGACACATCAGCGCTAAGTTTGATCAGGCAAAGCAAGGCCGACAGTTGGATCCAGGACCTCGAGGATCACGTGCATCCGGTGCTCGACAAGTACAAGGACTTCAAGGTCGACGGGCGGCCCTATCCGCGAGTCCGCATTGCTATTCTCGACACAGGGATCGCCAAATCAGCCAAGTCCGGCGGCACGCCCGAGCTCATCCGCCTTCGCAACAGTCACATCCGGAAAACGAAGTCTTTTGTAGACGACTGTCCCGCGAATCAAGACGAGAATGGCCACGGCACACACGCTGCGGGAATCCTGCTGAAGGTGGCACCGAACGCGGACATTTACGTGGCGCGCGTCTTACGCGGGAATGAGGAAACGATCTCTCACTCGGCGGTAGCCGCGGCGATCCGACACGCCACGGACGACCCAGCTTGGAAAGTTGATATAATCAGCATCAGCTTTGGGTGGAAAGAGGACTCGGACTCAGGGCTCCGCGAGGCCATCCAGCACGCCCTGTCGAACAACGTGTTGATCTTCGCTGCCGCGTCCAACGACGGGCTGCGCGCGGGCGTCAACATTGCATATCCCGCGAGGGCCGAAGGGGTCATTCACGTCTCGTCGGCTAAGGGCGACGGCACCAGCAGCTTTTTCAATCCGGAACCGCATCCGCTGAAGAACACCAACTTCACCGCCGTCGGAGAGGCCGTGCTGTCGGCGTGGCCGCTTGCCCTAAACCCCGACGGCGAGAAAAGGATGTCGGGGACGTCGTTCGCCACCCCGGTCGCGGCAGGCGTCGCGGCGCTCGTTTTGGAGTTTGCCCGTCAGCCGCCGCTCAGCGACCACCCTCGCATCGCGCAAGTCCTGAAGACGTCGAGCGCGATGGACGTAGTGTTCAAGCAGCTGCTGTCCAAGCAGAAGGACATCAGCAGATTTAGCTTCATTTCGCCCAGGGAACTGATAGACGCGCGGGCGGGCGTGCCAGACGGCGGGGACGCGGAGGACCGCTTCTCCACCCGGAGCCACGCCGCGAGCGCGCTAGTCAAGCTCCTGCAGAATTGGGTCGCCATGGACATTGTGTCGAACGCGGGCGATTAGAGCTCTGAGACGCCGCGTCGAGCAATGCGCGGTGGTCGGCCTGAATCGCCGCATGGGGGAGCTAGGCCTCTCATGGTTGGCCTGGCGGTTGATGACCGGACAGGGCGCCGGTGGCGGTGGACCTCGGGCCCTGCACGCGAGGCGGGGTTCTAAGCGCGAGCAACCGTCCAACTCCGCGCTTCATTATGCCGAGCTCCCCACCACCAATCTGCCCCGCAAACGCGCCCGAAGCCGTGCCGTGATGGCGTCTCGGCTCGGTCAGGCCTCGTACGAGGCGGCTCCGATCCGCCATGCTCGATGCGGCAAAGCGCGCTTTCAACCACCACTGCCGATGAGATTGTATATAGGGCTGGATAGCGCCTAGCCTGGGAATCTATCGCACTGTAAACCTGCCCGTCATGGCAACCAGCAGCCTTTTATTTGGTCTTGGCGCGCCCCTTCTTCTGTCCGGGTTGACGTTACTACTCTGCTGTTGGACGGTTGCTCAAGTCGTGTACTGCCGCTATTTCCACCCGCTTTCCGTATTTCCCGGGCCCTTCCTCGCCTCGTTCACCAACTTGTGGAAGTCGTACCAAGTGCTTCTGGGGAAATACGAAGACACTCTTCTGAAACTTCACCGGAAGCACGGCAAACTTGTGCGGATAGGGCCTAACCATCTGGACGTGAGCGATGCCGACTCGGTCAAGAACATCTTCGGCGCCGGCCGAACCTACCCGAAGAGGTACGCGTCAGCCACAACGCCAACGGAGTCGTCACTAACATCTGCAGCACCTTTTACGACGCCTTCACCGCCCTGCGCCCAAACTTGTTCGGCACAAGAGACGAGCAGGTCCATTCCACGCGGCGGAAGGCGGTGTCCAATAGCTTCTCGGCGCAGTCGGTCGCCAGCATGGAGGTGCACATGGACCGGTGCATGGAGAAGTTGATCCGGCGTTTGGACTCCGCGGCCGAAAATGGTGAAGCCATCGACATTAAGCTCTGGATTGCATTCTTTGTGATGGACGTTCTAGGGGAACTCGCGTTTTCACGACCGTTCGGGGTGCTGGATTCCGGCGATGAGTACCAGATGCCCCCAGTTCGCGAACATGTAAGTTTTTGAGTTCCCAGATAACCATCGCTTTGCTAACGCATCCTCAGGTTCTCCTGGCAACGACGTCGGGCCAGACTCCCTGGGTCGTACCCTACGTGAACAGCATGGTCCCTCACGTGCCGGTGCCAAGCCTGCAGAGGATGGTCCGGGGGAGGAAGGATCTCCGCCAGGTAAGAATCCTTACTTGCAGCGTTGTGCATGCATTCTAACGAACATAGATGGCTATTGACTCCGTCAACGACCGCCTCCGATCGGATTCGACGCGAATCGACCTGCTTGGCCGCCTGCTCGACGAGCTCAAATCCGGAGTGGACTCCAAAGGCAGAGCACTCGATGTTGTCGATGTCCAGACCGAGGCGTTTGGCTTCATCGTGGCAGGTTCGCACACCACCGCAGCCAGCACCACGCTTTTGTTGTGGCACTTGCTCCGGAACGATGAAGCATTCGCAAAGCTCCGAGATGAAATAGATTCCGTGCCCCGCCCGTCCTCGCCTAGCTACCCTTACTCGTCAGTCAAAACCTTGACCTACTTCCAGGCCGTGGTGGACGAGGCTTTTCGTATCAATCCCGTTTTCGTCATGCCTTTGATGCGCGTTGTGCCTGACGGCGGACGGCAGATCGCCGGATCATACATTCCCGGTGGAACTGACATCAGCATATGCAATCATGCCCTCCATCACGACGATTCTGTCTTTGGGCCTGATCTAGAACGATTCCTGCCGGAGAGGTGGCTCCAGCCAGGTTATGACAAGCACGCGTACCTGATGCCTTTTGGAGGCGGCCATCGCGCGTGTGTCGGCCGTAACATTGCAAGTCAGGAGATTTACAAAATTGTGGCCAGCTTGCTGGCTCGCTACGATATTTCTCTTGCTCTGGGGAGCGCATCCGACGGCATGCAAAGGATGCCGCAAACTAAGAGTTTCGGGGTCGCTGATTTAGACGAACGCTTCATGGTCGAGCTCAAGCTCAGAACGCCGATAATAGTGTAGACAAAATACCCTGTGCTAGAATTAAACTAGAAATTTTGCTGGTGAACTGCATTCTGGTATTATGTACTTCTCTTGGCTCACAAGATGTTCTTGCTGCCTGCGGAGATGCCTGGATGTACGTTCCTCAATTGCCTCGACCAAACCACACTACATAGGTTATTGGTCCAAAAAATTCAAATTCCATTGCGCCCAATGAAACAAGGACAGACTAGCAGCCAGCCAGCTATTGTCCACGTCTATGTGACTAATAGTGGCGCTGGTATTAGGCTTATCTTCTCACCACAACAATCTGCTAGGTATCGCTTCTATTTATCCCTTATCGCCCACGTACCGTTGCGCCTTGCATGTGTGGACAAAACCCACCATGTTGGCCTCCTTACTGCTCGCTTCGCTCCCATGTTAAAATGCAACCCGCACTTAGATTCAGCAAGTACAATTTATTTTTTTAGATATGAGATTAAGCAATCGTGGCTATATAAGAAGTCCATGACTAAGGACGGAAACAATTGTCAAGACGCGTGTTAGAATAAACTACGGAGATTTGTAGGGAGGAGTCCCTTTGACTTCGACCGGAGACCTAATCTATTCGCGCGGCAGAACCCCGACCCCAAACAGCTTTCGTACATAGGCTTTCTATCACCTAACAGTTCCATTACTGACTATGTATACGCAAAGTGCCAAGCAAGTCAATGCCGCTGAGCCATGCGGAAGTCAGCTCTGCGCAACCTCATTCGTTAACCAACACGCCCCCGACCGATAGTGGCTTGCTCCCAAGCGCATCATGTGCGCATATGAAATGGCGCCGTTCTGTTCTTGCCAAAGTCTCAGCCTTACCCCTCGGCGGCAGGAACTGGACTGCAAAAGGGGATGCCTGCCGCCGCCATTTTCCAAGCTTTTGATCCTCACCACCGTGACACACGAGTCGCAAATGGTTGGATATAGAGCACAAAAATTTATACTCGGGTAAGTACGACCGCTTACATTCTCCTCTCCGCGCTTTCATCAAGTCTAACATGCCGCGGCTCCGCCTAGTTACTTCTCGTCTCCCTTCGACTTATGGAGCCGTTGTCCCTTCTTGGTGCTGTGGCAGCCATTGGCGCAATTATAGCCGGCATTACTAGAACGATAAAGAATTTGTCGGACCTACGTGGCAAATATACCGAGGCTGATATATCAATTCAACTATTGATTCGAAAGTTGTTTGCCGTCAAGTTAGCGCTGTCGTAGATTTAGGAGTTTATAGATTTTACAGGTGCCTCTGTAGAGACGCTACGGTAGGAAGACATGGTGCTCACCCTCTAGACTGCTATTGAGGGTTGTCACGAGGCAATGCAAGCAATGGATGTCGAAGTCTTAGAATTGTTGACGGATGTAAGCGAGGGAGTGGGGAGAGCCCGTGCAGTGTGGTAGGCGGAGACGATGAAAGGCCATGAAGAAAGGCTTAATTCATAGATCTAGGCATTACAACTTCTTCTTCAAGCGGTGTAGTGGTATGTCTAAACTAAAGCGTTTCCGCCATTTTCTCGGCTAATTTCATATTCTATCTAGTCTGTCTGTATAAGAGTAGTTGAGCCTTCTTCGAAATCCCCGGACGGTGCAAGTCATACAAAATATCGCCGGCGAGACGAAGACGCTGCGCTCGAGCAGCCGGAACTCGTGCATAACAATAGGAGATAGCGTTTCTGGCTATTCAAATTCCAACATCGGTAGCACCGAATTCAGCTTTGACTAGTTAGTGGTTAACAACGATGTCTATCGCCGAGCAATGGCGTACAAGGAATCTAGAATTCAAACGACTCATCTTGAAGAGTTAGAGGCTTCTGAAAATACATAGCCGCAATACGTGGAACCTGTTTCCAATCCGCTCGCCTTTTCTGAAGCGACGCCCGCGACGCTGCCGGTCGTAGCAGAAGGGCGAACCGGTTCCGTAACCCGGCTATACGAGATCATTTCTAGACAGTCTGCGAAGTCTTTGAACTCGAATGCCTCTATAGGAATATAACAGCCTATCCGTCCTGTTTTGCACGTTCGGTCTACTTCTGGTCCTCCGCCTCTAGGTCAATTACGCAAGAAAGATGGCGAGAATAAGCGTGGGTTTTGGCCTTTTGTAAAGCGTCGAAGCAATTTAAACCTCTCATTAGACTCGCCGCAACACCGGTCCTTACTAGTACCTCGTAGCTCGAGCGGTAGCCCCCTTCAAGCGCACAGGAGACAACGATCAGATGTGGATTTGCACACGAGTATCAACTTGAAGAGTCCCGAAAGCATGACTGCACCTCTGTTGGTCCAAGCCGCACAGCAGCGATCAATCCCTAAAGTCGAGCAGCTACTGGATCAAAAAGTGGACATAGATCAGAGACACCATCCCACAGGCAGGACGGCCTTGGCTGTTGCAGCTCACTGTGGCAACGACGACGTCGTCGAAATTCTCCTTCAGCACGGCGCACAGGTGGGTTAGGGTTAGGGTTAGGGTTAGGGTTAGGGTTAGGGTTAGGGTTAGGGTTAGGGTTAGGGTTAGGGTTAGGGTTAGGGTTAGGGTTAGGGTT
>MU001672.1:1559341-1578392 GCA_010093515.1 Lineolata rhizophorae | reverse complement strand
TTCTTGGGCATTTTTGGTGGAGAAATTGGTGGGCAAAGTTGATGGGCGCGTCATGGACCCGTCGGTGTCACTAGGTGGTTGGTGTCACTGCGTGGTGGATTACGTTAGACTAGCCTGTTTACATTGTATGCCCTTCGGGAGCAGTAGCCCACGCTCGCCCGAAGTCTTCCCAGCCGCCGCTAGGCTGGTCATCAAAACGCATTTCGTGAATGACAAAATCATATCTTCCGTCTCGTGGGAGCTTGCCAGCGCACACGTTGCCACCTATAGCGACGTTGATAATTACTCTAAAATCTGCGAGCCTGCGGGTACCCTGTGGTAACTGGGCTTTCATCACGGGGCGGCCGTCGATGTACCAAACCAGTCGCCCAGCGTTACTAGATTCGGGTTGATCCCATGCAAGCGCAAAAACGTGACCGTTGGGATGGTCCATGTCGGGAATGTGGGTATCGACGACCCGGTGTTTCCAATGATCCTCAGCATTGTAGTAGCCCCAATGCAGACACGAATGATTGATCCTGTCGCCGTTCCAACTCTCGAAAATGTCTACTTCGCCGTCCGTAGGCCACTCAAAAGGCTCATGCGGGAGCAACCAAAAAGCGGGCCAGATCCCTTCGGCGCAGGGCGGAGTAAGCCTCACAAAAATGCAGCCACGGTTGCGGGAGAGCGTTTGGTGCGACGTTAGGCGGGCGCTCGTGTACTTGTCGCTAGCACGTGTGTCGGCGATTGCACGTATGACCAGTTGATTGCCATGGGTGTGAAAGCTGTTTACGGGCGAGTCGACATAGTTCTGGCTTTCATTGTTCCCCCACCCATTTGCTCCTAGCTCATATCGGAAGTTGTGCGAAACCGGCGTGTTGGGGCTGAAAATGGCGCGATAATACGGCGCTGTAGGAGCAATCCCTGGCCGTGGCTTGCTAGCTATCGGCACCGGCGGAGGATCCCTTCGTGCATTGATCTCTTGCTCAAGACGGGCCTTCCCCACGTTGAATAGAGCTTCAAGGCGCTTGCCGAAGGGCATGGTAAATGTTGGAGTCGAACAACGTTGAAGCAATGTCGTCTAGGAAAGGTTTCGCGCCGTTGCGGGTATCTGCAAGCCAATCTAGGTTCTGCAAATTGAGATCACGCCGGCCTAGCCTACTGCAGAATAATTCCGAACCCTACCACTGGCTTAGCGTCCACCTCGATCTCTCGCAAGCTCTATTTGGGAATAAATGAAGACACAACTTGAGCTGCTAACAGTGTCCTGATCGTAGTAGAAAGAAAAAGGCGTCTATTTGATCTAGTGATAGTGAATTATTCATTCACCCTTTTCGTACTGTAAAGGTTTTTTGAAATTACTCGATGACTGCTACTCAACTGCATGTAGAATCTTGATTTGGCAAGCCATAACAGTTTGCACGTACTAGGTCCGGTATTCTGGTGCCGGCCGTGGGCTGAATGTTTCGGAGCTCGACACTATCCGCTGCAGATAAAGAGCATGTCTGGTCCTCTAGAAGCAGCTCGGCGACAATGTAGGTCCCACGTAACGAAAAGATTTCTAGCAGAGCCTGAAAATAATTCACGATCTACTTTTTCACGTCTTTGATGTAAATCAAATCAGAGGAGAATACACCGAAAACAGATGGACGATAGAGCCTTTGCCGCCTTGTAGGGCTCGCAAAAGGGCTTCAAAGACTCAAACGCTATACGATGCAGCTTTGGCCTACAATCGAATGTCCGAATTGACTCGCACAGTCAAATCCAGACCTCACCACCGCGCTGCAAATCTAGATGCAGAGTAACGGAACCTGAGAACAGGACTTGGCATTAAAACAATTGATGTCTACCAGGTCTGTGGTCCGTCAAAAATGACGAAACAAAGGGCGAATAAAATAGAGGATAAGACAAGTTTGTCACTTGCCTCGACTTCTGCTCCGGATTTGCTACGAGCCCAAGGTATAGAAACAGAACGATCAATACTCTATATATGCTATTCGGCGAGGCGCGGTCTAACTTGTCTGTTGTACATATTGTTGTCACTTAATCTTTGCGGATCGAGACACTGCTTTGCATACTGATCCATCGCCTGCGCTTGAGGTGTCCAACAAAAGCGCGTGGTAACGACGCCTCGGCCAGCGGTAGGATGTCAAATAGATCGAAGGTAGCCAATGTATTCTTACAGTCGTTTGGAACCAAGACGTCAGAAACTGGTGCGTCCCCACAAGAACGCTATATAGGGACCGGCGAGCTTCGAGGCCAAGATGATTTCGTTGATATCGATCTTTCAGTTCGCTGCGGACCATTGAGTGGCTTTAGGGCTCCGGATTCCAAGGTGAATGTTCCCCGACGCTTTTCATGAAGTCCACCAAAGTCTGCACCACATCATGTTCGACTCGGCTAAACTGGATTTCAGTGCCTCGGGCTGTTCAAATGCTTTTGAGGCTGCCTTCGGTCAGTTTGGCAGGGGTGGTGGTGGTGGTTAAGGCGGCTTTGGCGGTGCGTCGTTACCCAGCCCACGTTTGGAGAGAAGCCATCGAAAATGCAAACGGTTCAGAAACCAAAACACCCCGAAGAGGATAGACGGCTATCTGTGTCGCCGTCGCCAGTTCAAAATGTACAGCAAAAGAATGAAATGCTACATTTCCCTTCTCTTCACCATGCTAGTAGGGCATTCGTGATTTCACAGAACGCGTATTGTAGGAAATTGCTACCTGTTCTGGTCAAACTGCATGCTGTACCCACCGGTATTCTCGTCTTTGATAAAGTTGAAATTATCCGTCGATAGGCCAAAGGGCTTCAGAATGCCGTTACCAAGCTGCTTGAGCTTTCCCATCATTTCCCCTATCTCCTGCTGCTTGGCGGCCTCGAGTCGTGCAGACAACGAGGCCAACGCCCTCTGCACGGCCTTCTGGTCGAGGGGCGCTAGGTTGCGCATCTGCGATAGCGCGCGATAGTCCTCGTCTGCGCCTTGCAATGCCGCCCACCCACCCAGTTCTTCTCTCGCCTTGGCGCGGCGTAGCAGTGCTTTTGCCCTAATCTTTGCCACATCTTCGTGGCTCTTTCCACTCTTTACAAGCCTCTCGATCGCCTCGGCCGCCTCATCATCCACTTCCTCGATGACTCCGCTCCCAGACTCGCCGCCACTTGCGGGGGTTTTTGGGGGAGGATCGAGACGATCTAGGCCGTCCAGAGCCTGAGTTGCGGACTCGACGGCAGCCTTCCAGTCCGCCAGCTTGATGTGGCAAGCCGCGACATTAGCTCGCAGGACCGCGACCTCGTACTCAAGGTAGTTAGGACACGAGGCTAGGGCTTTGTCATAGGCCTGGATTGCCTCGTCGTAAGCGGCATGGCCGAAGAGAGAATTAGCGTCTGATTTGCGTGCGTTCGACTGGACGAGAAGCTCCTGCGAGCGTGTCAGCGGGATGTTTTGGAATGCTTAAAGCTTCTTCCTACCGCCTCTTCGGCCGGATCGAAGCGAGGAGGGATGTCGCTCTCCGAAGAATTGCCGGCCGGTTCTTTGGAAGTCGCCATATCGCCGGAATTTTGCGAGGAAGGCTGCAGCGCGCGGCTTGGTCAAGGAAAGGGTGGAGCGCGGGCAGCGGTGAGCTGGGGCCGGCTGAGGCGTGGTTAGTGACGCGAGCATTGGACCTTGGCAGCGCTGGCCCGTTCAAGTGGGGCCCTTCGAGTCAACACCAAGTGCTCCGTTATTCGCCGCCTTCCCCCACCCATTGCAAAGCATCACCCGTGACTGTTTTCCGTGCATTTTGCCTGCGGTTTCTCGCCGTGACGTGCTTGACCCTGCGGCCGCGGATCGGCCGATACCTATAATATGAGCCAGCAAAAGTACGTGCGACAAGTCCAGCCAGGGTGCGGCAAGCTGATAGTACCAGACGCTTGCCCACCATCCGGGCCTGCCTCTTCGACATGGACGGCCTTTTGATCGACTCGGAGGACCTGTACACCATCTGCACGAACGAACTGCTGCGTGAGTACGGCAAGCCGGAGCTGCCCTGGAACATCAAGGCGCAGCTCCAGGGGCGGCCTGGGCCGGAGGTGAGGAGCCTGGCGACGTGCATTGGCGCGCAAGCTGACCACCCCAGGCCACGCGCATCTTCTCATCCTGGGCGCAGCTGCCCCTCACGACCGAAGAGTTCATGGGCAAGCTGGCGGCGCGTCAGGAAAAGCACTTCCCTCGCGCACAACCGCTGCCCGGCGTCCCCGAGCTCCTCGCAACTCTGACCGCGCCCTCCACGTCGCCGCCGATCCGGATCGCGCTGGCGACCTCTTCGCACGCGCGCAATTTCTCCCTCAAGACGACCCACCTAGCGCACGTCTTCGACAATTTCCGACCAGAACACCGCATCCTGGGCGACGATGTGCGCATCAAGAACGGCCGAGGTAAGCCCGCGCCCGACATCTATCTGGTCGCGCTAGAGACTATCAACACGCGACTGCGGGAGGAGAAGGACCACGAACCGGAGATTCGGCCGGACGAGTGCCTCGTGTTTGAGGACTCTGTACCGGGCGTCGAGGCCGGGAGACGCGCGGGCATGCAGGTCGTGTGGTGTCCGCACCCCGGGCTGTTGGCAGAGTTTAAGGGCAGGGAAAAGGAGGTGCTTGCGGGTCTGACGGGGGAACACAAGGAAGACGCACCGGGCAGCGACACCCCAGGAGAGATCGATGACGGATGGGGAAGGCTCGTCGAGAATCTGGTGGATTTCCCATACGAGACGTATGGTATTCAAACGCAGGCTAGCAATACATAGTAGAGTATCTTGGCTATGTGCCCATTATCGGATTGTTGGAGTTATGTTGCGCGCAAGTCTAAACGTGACCTGGACCCATGAACCCATAAAATTTTTTCCTTACGGCCCATGGATGAAACTTTTATCACTTCCCCGCACAGACGGACACACCTACTCGACCTCCTCGATCTTCGCCGCGTCTGTTTTCGCGCTGTCCTTGCCCGCCGGCGCCTTTGCATCCTTGCTCGCAGCATCTTCCAGCTCAGGCATCTCCTCGTCGTCGGAGCTGTCCTGGGCGCCACCCGTCTCGCCCATGGCGCTCATGTCGCCCATGCCGCCCATGCCGCCCATGCCGCCCATGCCGCCCATGCCGCCCATGCCGCCCATGCCGCCCATGTCGCCCATGCCGCCCATGGACGACAGGTCCGGCATGCCGCCGGCGCCGCCGCCAAGTTTGGAAAAATCGAGGCCGCCGAAGCCGCCATCCCCGCCCATGTCGCCGGCGAATTGGTCGTCCGGAGCAGCGTCCTGCTCGTCCTCGTCGACCCACTACGGTGTGTTAGCGGAGGGAAGCATAAGAAAAGGAACCGGCGAGCACCCACCTTGTCAAAGTCGGTCTTGAGGAAATGCATCTTCTTGGTGTCCTTGAGCAAGCGGGGCCAGTATTCCTCCTTTAGTTCCTTCTTGCGCAGCACGAGCTCCAGATCGCGGCCCGAGTGATGCACCTTGGACTCCTCCGGCTTGATCTCGGCATACAGATCCAGTTCGACGTGGTACGTGACCTTTTTCGTCGTCGACGTGCCGGTAAAGGTGACCTTGGTCGGCTGGATGTCGAGCTTCATCTCCTTGTCGGGCACATCCTGGGCCATGATGGCTAGGAAGACGTAGTTGCGCTGGGGGTCGTGCGAGGACGAGCGCTGCGCCCAGGTCACTGTAAGAAGTTATGAGATATGAGGTCATTGCAGACATCGTGAAAATCCCCTCCGCGGGGGGCAAGGCGGCGACGTACCTTCCGGTGTCAGCGTAGTTGACATGATTGCGGACGTAGAATCGCGAGTTCGGGCAGAATTAGAGACGGCTTGCGGTCAGCACAGATGTGGTGCGGAGCTTGCGTGTAAAAAGGTGCAAGGTGTGGTGGAGATGGTGGAAGGCGAGGCTGGGAGATGGTTGTGGAAGCAGGTAGAAACGCCCGCGCGCGTGGCCGCCTGCAGGTGAAGCTCCGGGCGCCAAGACGCAGCGCCAGCCGTGCAATCTGCGGCGCGAAAACACTGAAAAGCGGCGCGTTGCTGCTGCAAACCACCGTCGTGAAAACTTGCCCGGGGGATTCTGCGCGGACCAGCGACTTCACGCAATCACCGTGGTCGGCGGACGTCGCGCGGAGCCCAGGCGGCCGTGGGCGACCCCACCATGCAGGCCGCGCCAAGCCCGTGACGGGAGCCGTGCTTGGCGGCAAAATCGTCGTCACCGCCCGCCGCCGTGTCTCTCCGCTATCGTCCTGCAGACCAACACCACCAGCACATCACCACCAACCCCGCCTACAGCCGCCCTTTCCGCCGCCCGGGCAGCTGCTGGCTGTCCCGTCCGAGCGTCGTCATGGACGCCATCAAGTCGTTCCTATGGAAACCCGACCCGGAGCAACAGGTACCGCGGCCCTCCTCCACCGCTGACGGCCGGGAAAGCCTCCTGTACTGACTCCAGCAGAGGCAAAAATGCAACAGCCTGGTCCGTAGCAACGTGCGAAAGCTAGACCGCGACATTCAGCAGCTCAAGCAGGTCGAGGTCAAGACGCGCAACCTCATCGTCGCCGCCTCGCGTCGCGCCCAGCGCAACCCGTCCCAGGCCAAAGGCGCCGCCCAGGAGACGCGAGTCTTCGCGCGCGAACTGATCCGCGTCCGCCGCCAGAGCGCTCGGCTCCACACATCAAAGGCCCAGCTCCAATCTGTCCAGATGCAGGTCAACGAGGCCTTTAGCGTGCGCAAGATCGAGGGCTCCATCCGCGCCAGCACCGGCATCATGAAAGACGTCAACAGCCTCGTCCGCCTTCCCGAGCTGACGGGCACAATGCGCGAGCTCAGCCAGGAGCTGGTCAAGGCAGGCATCATTGAAGAAATGGTCAGCGATTCGCTACCGGAGGACGAGCTGATGGAGGGCGAAGGCGAGGAGGCCGAGGCCGAAGTGGACAAGATCCTCGGCGAGATCCTCAAAGACAGGCTGCCCGCGGCCAAGAAGGCCGAAGAGCCAGTTCCGTCCGCTCCGGCTGAGGAGGCGGAAGAGGAGGACCAGCAAGAGGTCCTCGCTCAGATGCGCGGACGTCTGGAGGCTCTGAAGAGCTAGTCGTGCACAGGTAGTTGTTTTGGGTTAACTTTCCTTTGTAGAAAGTGTGTACGGCGTGGAGTCCTGCTTTCAATTCTGGCGGCGTTTGCATGGTTAGAGCTGCAGATTGCCTTGGTCGGCAACATGTACCGGACCCTACTTCATTCGGCGAGATATCTATATTCGTAAGGTCGTTCAATCCACCACTAGTGGAACATACACATGTCAACAGATTACGATGACACAATACTTTCACCCAGCGATATACCCCACATCATCGCAGCGCCAACCATCGCCCCTATGCTCATGAGCGTTGCCATCAGCAGATTAACTCCGTTGTTGCTCAACACGTCGTGGCCTACTTCTATTCTGCGGCTCTCATGAAAATCCCCGGCTCCCCGAACTTCGCCCTTCCTAACCTTTACCCCGCCCTTGTCCAATGCGCTGGTCGCCGCGATTCCTTCTTTGCCTTCGACGTAAGATTCGGCCTTGGATCGCACTACCGCCCGCTCTTTCACATGAATCGAACTGTGCACGGGGACTTTGCCTCCACCGTTACCCTCTATAACCTTCCCGGTGCGAACGTCCACGACGCTGGCTTGCAACAGCGCCCCTAGCAAAGAGTCCAAGAGCGACCCAGTCATTCCAATGGTGATGACCGCGGCGGCAAAGCTTGTCTTCGAGCTTGTTGTCCAGCCCTCGCAAAACGGGATCAAAGCGACGCTGGTCCCGGCGACAACAGCCGCACCCAGAGCTCCGGCCATGATACCCCATAGAGTCACCCCTCCATTTGTGCCTTTTGGTACCTTCTTCCAGGGCGCGGTAATGAGGCGCGGCTCCGATCGCGCGAGTATTCCGAGTTCGGATGAAAACGTGTCCGCCGCCACGGCCGCGTAGTTCCTTGGACTGTCAGACGCGTGCGAGCCGCTGGGCGCGAGGTTGCTACTTACGCGACGATACCAACGACGAGAACGTCAGATCTGTGCCCCCAGCACGGTTCTGGATCCCGCTTCGAGAGAGTGTACGTGTGGAGGAGGACGAGAACGGACGCAACTGCGGAGTTTGCGAGTACTTGGACGTGATTTCGCGGCCCCTCACCGCCGGGGGATCCCGACGAGGAATGCGTGAGGTGGGCCTTGACATCATGCTTGACCTGATAAACTCGTTGGCATTAGAGCGGAAAATGGGCCGACTGCGAGCAGGTGTACCTTCGTCACGGCCGTTCCTGCGAGGAAGAACACGCTCAGCAAGGCGAAATAGACGGGCCAGGGGTGGGCGGCGTGTGCGATAGCCGTGGCAGCCGCGACGATGATGCCTGCTGGAGTGAGTGACTTGCGCGACCATGCGCGGTATACGAGGGCGAGAGTCGCTGGGATAGCGATGGCGGGTTTCATAGTGGCGTTGTTGGCCTGGAATCCGGCCCATGCTTTGGAGGATGAATACGTAGTAAGGTGAACTTGGCAAGAGCTCGACCGAGAGGGCCAGGGTCTGGCGACGCTAACCGGATAGCGTAATTCGGGACACAAGGAAGTGCTCCGCGAATGAGCACATTACTCGCAGTACTCGAGTAGAGGTGATTAACTACCGTAGTATTGGGAATCTTTCGAATAGGCGTCGTAAGAGAAGTTTCGACTCGGAAACATTGAAACATTAACTTATCAAGTGGTCGATATGGTGTACGTATGCTAGACACGTCCACAAGGCTACACTCAGGAACTACAGCTACACTGCATCGCGCGGTCGTACTTCGGAACGTCACCACAAAACCTTTCCTCTTCCCCTTCGCTCCAACCCCAGCGGTCCTCAAACGGACTCAGTGTCATTTTCATGACGCCATCAAGTACTTCGCGTTCCCCTTTCTTTTCGACACGTTGGATTATGTCATCCAATACCCAGGACTTCGGGATGAACTGCGGAAAAGATTAGCACGTAGAACGATCGAGCGTATCCAGCGATATCGTACCTTTGGGTTGACGCTCTTCATCGCTGCCATCCTCTCTTCTTCTTTATCATCGCCCCAGTCTTCTACGGTTCTCGACCTCCACTTGTCCAGCCACTTGGCCAACCTTTCCTTGGCCTCATCCTCGTTGCCCGCCACGCCTTCCTTGTGGAAGAAGACTTTCGCGGCTTCCTTCCTAGCCTCGGCACCCTCTAGTCGCGCCAATTTCATGGCACTTAGCTTCCGGAAGCACTGGTTGAAATCCAACTCCAGCGCCTCCATAGTATCTAGCCACTCCGAAAACAGTTCGTCAAAATCCTGCGGTCTAAACGTCTTTAATCCTAGGCGAGCAGTCATGAGCCGCTTGTACTCGGCCATAAACACTGCCTTGTACTCCTCCCCGGTCGCCTCGATCAAATGTTCCGCACGCTCGACCAATTCATTCGCCCAGTCTTTGCGCACACCCTTATCGATGAATTCTTCGTCATCGCACCTAGCTCCCGCGCCGATGAGCTCTCCCATGGCCTCGCCGAGTCGCACCAAGTTCCACCAGATGATTGTGGGCTGGTTCCGGTAGCTGTAGCGCAGCATGTGGTCGTCGTGGTTGGGTGTGTAGGTCGGATCGAAGTTGTCCATGAAGGCGAATGGCCCGAAGTCGATGCTAAGGCCCATAACGGACGTGTTGTCCGTATTGAGCACGCCATTCATGAAGCCGTAGGCCTGCCAGGCGGCAACAGTCTTGGCATTACGACGGACGATCTCGCGATATAGGCGAGCGAACCGGTTTTCGGCCTCCTTGCCTTCTCCTTGCAATTTGTCTGCCGGCACATTGTGTTCTGGAGACTGCGCAGTTTCGTTGATTTCCCCAGAACTTAGCTTTGCGGGAAGGGCACCCCATCCGCCTAGCACGTTTTCTCCAATGTAATTGACCAATTTTCTAAGGAGTTTCCGGTCCCCTCGTGCCCGAGGTAGGTCCAGGGTTCCCAAGCGAATCCATGATTGCGCGAACCGGGTGACGATCGCTCCAGGTTCTATGCGCTCGCGGAGGACTCTCGCCTCCGGGAGAAGCGTTAGGGACAATGCGCGCGTGGTGGGTATCTTCAGCGCATTGAGAGCTTCGACGTATCAGCAATTTGCAAGCTCGATAGAGAAAGCACGGATACCTTCGGAAACGATGAATTCACGCAAGCTTGATCGAAATACGGCCTTGCCATCCGCAAAGCGCGCATACGGAGTCTTCCCAGCACCTTTAAGTTGAAGCTCATAGCGAACCTTGGTGTCCGGGTTCGTCACCTCGAAGAGAGAAATCGCGCGCTGCGGAGTCGGCCAATTAGCATTCGCTTTCATGCATCCAGGGACATCGCGGATCTCACTCCGTCTCCGAGTTGACCAGCCCACTGGCCACTACACGGTAAATCAGCGCGAACTCTTCTTCCACATTATTGAGATCCCGGCCTTACAATTGGTACCCTGAAACACGTCAATTACCGTTCCCAGCCTATATTCGTACGGCAAACGTACCGCCATAACACTGTGCCCACGGATATATCCCTTCCTCTCTTTCCTCGTCCCAGGTCAGAATTTTATTTCCAGACACCACCTCTTTAAACTCGTTCGTTCGCACGTCCTCTTCCTTAATCCCCAAGTCCCTCAACGCTGCCTCGCTCACCGCTAGAAGCTCAGCGTTCTCGTGCCCGCCCTCGGGTCGTACATAGCTATACGCCGCATCGCGCACCAGCCGCGGGCCAAGCGCCTCGCGAGGCGCCTTGTGCGACTCCGCGGGCGTCGGAAATGCCGCGTCCGAAGGGAGGTTGTCGGTGAAAACGGAGGACTTGGGCAGTTCGCGCAGCGAGTGGCGCGCCCCACTGGTGGCTCCGCTAGAGAAGTGGGCAGTCATTTGGGCAAGACGCATGTGTCCTGGCAAGCAGCGGGCGCGCAAGGATGCTACGGGTGAGAACATGTACGGAGTAAGAGTGGCATTGAGTAGAGTAGAATTAGAAAGACCTGAAGAGAGGGACGTTGTCTATGTCAGAAAGGTTGGCCGAGGTCCCGAGGTCAGGGCTTTGCGTCATCGCGACAAGGCAGCTGGGGAGCTTTATCGATAGGACTCGCCACTTGTGCAACGCATGTCTTACGTAGTACATACGGACCGATTTTTGAGATGCGAAAAACAATCTAAACTGATGCGATAAAGAAGAAATCTAAGATGCTTGCAAGCTTATTCAGCCCGACTAGGCATTCAACATCAACGTTAACGGTTACTGTGCATCCAAGCGTGCAGGAGCGTAAGGACTCAATTGGACGGGTACCCTTCCTAGCAGATATCTCTAGATGAAGCAGCCCAAAAATAGGTAGGTATCCCACGGATCCGCTATCATAAAAAGTCCTGCACGGCCAGAGATTGAGCCCGGTAGTGCAGCGAGGCACATTTACCAGCTGGCCTTATTCCCATCCTCGTGTTCTACCCGCGCCTCGCTCTCTTCATATCCTTCGGTTTTGATGTCTTTCAATCCCAAGCTTTCCTCCTCTTCGTCTGTCCGGTCATAGTCCTCTACCTTGATCTGCTCATCCCGCCCATCGTCCACTAGACTCTGCACGTAACTGCTGGCAAGGGGATCTTCCAGCACGACCGTGAAGCTGGTCTCTGCCTTCAGCGCAGAGTTGAGCCGTCCGAAAAAAGCCGCCCACTTGGCGCGTGTCTCCGCGTCCATCGAATCCCCGCCTGCCGTAAAGGCATCCGGCGGAATAGGCTCCGAGGCCGGCGCGTTTGTGTCAAATATACTTGAATGAAGGTCGTCACGAACTTGTGTCAGCAGGCCCTCTACCGTCGTGAACCGCCCGCCCATAGTCCCTGGCTCCACGGCGAGGGAGAGCTCCGGGCAATTCATGGCACACGACTCCGACTTGAGGATGTCCCTCCCCAAATCAAGAGATGTCCTGACCTCGAGGGTAATGCGACGGCCCTTCTCGGGGACTTCGCCTCCAGTCTTAACTTCGTTGCTACGGTCTGTAACATGTTAGCAGGGCCTGAATACGCGCCACTTGGGATCACATACACCCGCAGTGCTCGCATACGGTACTCATGAGGACCACTTGTTTGAAATGCGGAATGTTGACCATCTTCATGTTGGTAACGCAGGGCTTCGTGCAACCAGGACAGCTTGCCGGGAATGAATAGACTTGGTTCTCAACGATCTCCTCTTCATCAACGTTGTTGGTCTTGACGCCAGGCGGAAGTTCCGGGACCATTGCATGTGCATGATATTCGGGACGCGTAGTGGTTTCGTCTGTGCTGGTTGTATCGGCTTCCACCGTAAGACCGAGCGCGGCATTCTGCTCCGCAGTTCGCGCATATTCGTGCTTTGAATACTTCCCACCTTTATCGCTAGGGGACGGCTCGATCCATGAATTACCAGCCGGGTCGTCTAGCGTGACGGTGAACGGCAAACTCTCAGAGGAAGCCATCGCTCGCAGACATTTGATAATCTCTTCAATTTTGGCCCACAACTCGGGCACCACTTCTTTGCGCTCGTCCTGCTTTTGTTCCAAATCCGACGCGACCATAGCGAGCAGACCCTCCACATTCGTGAGCTGACCACGTCCGGCGGGGATCTCTAAGTCGAGCTCTTCGATCTTACACGTGCACGTATCGCTCTTGACAATTTGCCGATTCAGATCTGTGGATTTGTCGGCGCGCAGCGCGAAGCGCGCGCCCCTTTGCTGGATCTCGCCGGCGGGTTGAATTTCGGTGTTGGAGAAGCCGCATTTCGGACAGGAAAAGGACATGATGACGATCTCGCGAAAAAAAGGAATCCTGGTAAGAAGTAGGCGAGTAACGCCCTGCGCTTGAGGTTAGCAAGCCGACTTCACGGGCAGACCAAGAGCCGAAATACGTCGTCGTGACAGTTCATGCACAAGCTCTCAATCTCCTCGACGACTTTCGAATTCCCGTCACCAAAGCCTTCTCTGCTAGCCTCAGCGACTTTGCGGCCCATGTCTTCGAAAAGATCTTGGGCCAGGCTCGGGTTTGCGGAGGCCATGCTGACGGCAGTTTTGCCTTCTGCGGGAAGGAAACTAATACGATCGAGGCCGGGAGATGCGAAGAGCAGACCGAAGGTAGGGTAAATTTTCAAGAAATACGGCAGGAAGTTGAAAATGCTATTTCTCGTAGAATCGGAGTGAGTCCCTATGCGCGTGCTCACGGATATCGCCCAAAAAAAAAAAATTTCCTGGGCGTGTGAGACAGAGGGGCAATGTGCAAGGCACCAAAGTTTCCGCCAATGGCGGGGTTCGGTGCGCCACCGTCGGTGGCGCACGCCTTCTAGAAAATTTCCCGAAGCGACCAGGGAGGTCTCTGCATGAAGTACCTATCCCGTCTTCATAAAGTCCATCAGATCAAGTCCAAACCCGTCCTTGGACGTTGAATCCTGCTTGTTCTTCGATATGAGTGACTGGAGGTTGTTCTGTTTCCGCGCCTTGGCCCTCTTTTTGCTACTAGCGTTCGCCGACGTCGTTCCAGTCAGCCCGATAGTCGCCACGTCCAGGGAGACGTCAGAGCCAGCCGCGGATACGGGTTGCTCATGCTTCGATGCTGACTCTAAAGGCCGTGGAGCGTTCCTGTCCCCCACTGGCCGGCGCGTGCTGAGTCTACAGTGGTCGCATTGATAAACCATGATCTTATCTGTCACATGCTTCCCCTTGCGCTTCCGCCGGCTGGCTTCAAGCTTGACGTGAGACGACCAGCCCGGCACCATGACGTTTCCGCACGCGCCGCAAACTCCGCGCCGCCGGGAATCAGGGAGGTTCAGCTCGTTAGCGACGGCCAGCCTGTCGAACTGCGACTCCAAATGCGCGGCCGCGTGGGGCGATTGCACTGCCAGGGTGTGAGCTGATTCGTGTAGAAATTGTAGCCTTCTTGAAAGTGCCTGCCGAGCCATAGCGTACAAAATTGGAAAAGAAGTTCAATAGAATTTTAGCTGTCCCGAGGAAACGTCTGAGACTCGCGGAATCCAAGATGGTAACTACAAAGGTTCGAAGACTCCAGCACGCAGTCGGCTCTTCGGCGTCGGGATAAAGGTGTTCCCGGCCGCCTAGCAACAAGAGCTTTCGAAGCTCAAAGCTTAACGCGCGAGGGAACGCTACCGCTCCAACTGTCGGCGTTTGCTCTCGACCTGCCTACCGTGCATCTGGGTTGCGTTTTTGGTTGCCTGTAATGGCCACTTCCACGCTGCGACAGCCTATTCGAGTTGCCGTGGAAGGTTGCGTAAGTACCACCGTCTCACGAAGACTTACGCGGCATTCTAACGCTAGGACAGGGCCACGGCACTCTCAACTCGATCTACGCCTCCGTGCGGAAAACATGTGCAGCCCGAGGCTGGAATGGTGTTGATTTGCTCATCATCGGAGGCGACTTCCAGGTACTTTGCCCTACTCCACCACTATCACCTCCAGGTGGCGACGGTGCCCACTTATGACTTACATTACCAGGCAGTGCGCAACGCGTACGACTTAAACTGCGCGTCCATTCCAGAAAAGTACCGCCAGATTGGGGACTTCCACGAATACTACTCTGGGGCGCGCGTCGCGCCATATCTCACCATCTTCGTTGGCGGGAACCACGAAGCCAGCAACTACCTCCAAGAACTGTACTACGGCGGATGGGTCGCGCCCAACATTTACTACATGGGCGCGGCTAATGTTGTAAAGCTTGGCCCGCTGAGGATCGCGGCTCTATCCGGCATCTGGAAAGGGCCAGACTACAGAAAACCCCATTTTGAGCGCCTACCGTACAACTCCAGCGATGTCAAGAGTATCTATCACGTACGCGAGATCGACACGCGCAAGTTGCTCCAGATCAAAACGCAGGTTGACATAGGTATCAGCCATGACTGGCCCCGGGGCGTCGAGTGGCATGGCGAATGGTATACGTTGTTCGGGGTGAAGCGTCACCTTGAGGCTGACGCACGATCCGGAAGTCTCGGCAGCATCGCTGCAAAGTACGTGCTTGACCGGCTGCGGCCTGCCTACTGGTTCAGCGCGCACCTCCACGTCAAGTATGCGGCCGTGATACAGCACGACGCGCAAACCGAAAAGTCCGTCGTGGAGATGGCGGATGCACCTAACCCACAAAAGAATGCGGATGAGGTGGATCTAAAGTTGGACGATGATGACGTCGCAAAAGGCGCGGAAGCCAAATCCGCCAATGATGACGAAATCAAGCTCGACCTAGGCGACCAGGAAGTCCCACCCGAGCCGCCGGAAGCTAACGGCCAAAGCAGTGCTCTAGTTGCCGGCGTTCCTGACGACCTAAGAGCGCAGCTACCGGCGAGCTTTAATCGAAGTCCGCCGAGTCCCAACGATCAAGTCGGACCTAGCTCCGCAAGACCCCAACCACCGCCACCTGGCATAACGAACGCGACGACGCGATTCTTGGCTCTCGACAAGTGCCTTCCAAATCGCGACTTTCTTCAACTGACGGAAATCGAGCCGCTGACGCATCTGGCTGCTGACGAAGATTCGAACGCCCCCTTGCAATTGCAATATGACAGAGAGTGGCTCGCGATAACCCGCGTGTTTGCGCGCGATCTTCAAGTTGGCGATCCGCTCACGCAAGTCCCACCAGACAAGGGAACAGAGTTCTACAGGCCTCTCATCGCAGCGGAGGAAGCGTGGGTGGACGATCACATCATGAAAGCCGGCAAGGCCGCCGTCCCCAACAATTTCGTCCGCACGGCGCCCGTCTACGACGCTAGGCGCGGAATCAGTGTTGGCCCTCGGATGCCTCGCGAGTACAGCAACCCGCAGACGCAACAATTCTGCCAGATGCTACACATTCCCAACCCGTTCCACGCCGACGAGGGTGAAATTGATGCCAGGATACGAACCGGCCCACGTCCTGAACCGTCCAACTTTGGGAGAGAACATGGTCGCGGCGGTCGTGGCGGTTGCTCGGGGGGCAGGTTCTCCCGAGGCAACTTCTCCGGACGAGGAAGGGGCCGTGGGAGGCCACAGTGATGACCCCTAGAGCCAAGGTTCAGAGGTACGAGAAGGGTAAGGAAAAGCTGGCATGCTTTGCGCCAAATTATAACCGCCCAAAGGCGAACGACGTGGCGACGAGCGCGGAGCTATACTGACGCCAATAATTCCAAGGCCCCTTTTAATTTTCATGGACCAACGAGGGAGCGATGTGCACCGCGGTTTTTTGCCTTGGCACGTACCATGCCATTTTTAATTTTCCGGTGTCGCATGGCTGAGATCGACACCATGGCAAAGGTGCAATCGCTATAGTTGGGATTCTTATAGGCAACGGTCGTCGTGCGACGCGGAAGTCGCCACTTTTCGGGATCGTCGCGGGGTTGGTGGTGAGATGCGCGAGCGACCGTTGAATGACACTGGCAGGTCCCGACGAGGGACTCGGGTGAGTTTGCTGATAAGAGTGCAATTAAGCTTATTGGAATGCGAGGTCGGCATTGCGGTCCAGAACGTTTCACCAGAGCCCAAACCCGAGAGCCTATGCTCCCCACGGAGCAACCCGTAGCACTGAGTAGTACCAAGCGCACAAAAATATCTTGTTCCTGTAGGAAGTGCTATTAGTGGCAGTGCATTGCTTTGTTCCAGACCACAGCCCGCGAGAGCGCAATCCGGATTCTTGAGCGGGCGCACCAGCCAATGCGAGACGGCTTCCGCGGACCCGTCGAGGAATAAGGAGCGCGGTACGAAGGCGACGGCGCTTCGTCGTTTGGCCAAGCAACGCTTTGAATTCTGGAGGGGGGAACACATGACGCGGACGCGTCCTCTCCTCGCAAAAGTTTATGATGTATCATTCGCAGGAGCGGGGGGAGGGCGCATCCCGTGGCCGGTCGGGTGCGCGTGGCATGCGGTCGCTAAGCCACGGCAAATACTGCCGTGACCGGCGGCACGGACGCGTCAAGTCGAGCCGGAGCGTTTGCGCGTCCCTGGGTGGCGAGCTGCACCGGCCGCCGGCCAAGCTTGCGCCGATCCGCGGGTACTACATAGGTACATACTACGTATGCAGGTATGCGTCGCGCGCGACGACGCCGCCAGGCGCACGCACGGCCGACCCGCGCCGGCGGGCGTAATCCAAACGGGGAGTCGATACTTTGGCACAGAGAAAGGGCCGCGGCCTGGACTGGAGGGAGCAGCGCGCCGCCCGGCGGACGGCAAGGTCGAGGCCCGCCCGGCCGGGGGCAGCCGGGGGCGAGGCGGCGGTGCAGGGCGAAGCGCAGCCCAGCACCGGAGCCCGGCTCCAGCCGGCGGGCGCAGGGTCCGCCCAATCACCGGCGGCGATCCCACTGCCCGGGGGCCCCGCCGGTCGCCAGACCCACCCGCTGGGCCGTGCTTGCCGGGGTCGCGCTCTGGACCTCACGGCTCCCTCTCTGGGCGCTCGCGCCTGCGCCCTTCAAATGCAGCCCTCCTCCCCGCCGCCCCGCCCGCCACGCCCATCTCGAGTCCCGTCGCGGTCCGCTTCGCCTTCACTCGTCGTTGCCTACCATCCCCTCGCTGAGAACACGTAGCCTCTGCGCTCGCTTGCTACTTCACAGCAGCACGCCTCTCTTGTGGATGCACCTGCCCTACCTTCACTCCAGCCTGCTTCGCACCCAAGTCCAAAGCTATCGCCACGCTCGACTTGCCGGTCCGTTTCCTACCTGAACACCCTCTACAAGCAACAGCAAAATCATCATTACTCGTATCCGACCTCCGCGCTCGTCATGACGTCCTCCAAGTTCACCGAAGTTCTCGACGGCGCTCTCCAGCCGCCCTTCTCGGCCAACAACGTCAGCCTCGAGGACATTCTCGCCGAGACGCGCCGCCGCTCGTCATCCAGCGGCAGCGGCTCGAGCTCGAACGCGAGCTCCGATGCCGAGTCGCGCAGTCCCACGTCGCCCACGTCGCCCACGACCAAGCGCAGCAAGCCGCGCCGCTTCACCCTCAAGGGGCGGTCGTAACCAGCGAGCGCGATGTGGAAATACTCGGCGTGCGGCGTGACCTCGGTTTCTTCTTTCCTTGCTTGAACAATCGCGTGGGTTGAATCACGACGTCGACTGGCATGTCTGCCGCCGGTACCACCACTGCCACCACTGCATTATCCGCACCTGGTCTCGACCCGCCGTCCCCTCCGGATCGTGCTGCTACGGATCTGTTTTGAGCCTCGTCTCGTGCAACTGTAGGAACGGAGCCATTTCGGAGCGTCCCTGAGACCCAAATGAAGCGTGGTCCCTGCCTGGCGCCGCGGGGTCAACGACTGCAAAAGCTTATGCAGGGTCTACCCCACACCGGCGTCGGACACGGGGCCACTTCCTCGCCATCCCCCAACCATTTACCTCGCACCGGTCCTAAGACCCGCAAAACGTCGATTCGCATTTAACGGCGACGTGGCTGATTCGTGCCCGTCGGTAATCGCCGTTGGCCGGATTTGATTGCCAAAAAATTTTGCTGCTTGTCTTCGAACTGAGCTATATTCAGTCTAATTCTTCACACTTGCGCCTCGGCAAATCTGCAGAGTCTTCGTTGGATTGTACTACACCACCTTTGTTCTTTTCTCCGTATTGCAGGCAGCACCATGTTCTCAGGTCTTTGGCGTTCTCAAAATAATCAAGTTCCAAATAATTTGTTTAATTTTAAACCCTCCGTTCGAGCAGGACGAAGGTGAAGTTCAAGTCACCAAAAGTTCATGGCTAGACGAAGATGCCGACACAACGATAGGGTCCGTCTTAATATGTAGAGAATAGTATTAATATCTGGTCGTGCTGGCGGCCCGTTACTGGGCCTGCGAAGTTTATAAGTATCGTTAGTTCTAGTCTCACCGCAGTTGTTGCGAAAAGTTCGAGCTTCGTAGCAGTCCGAAGGGCCTCTGTGACAGCTATCTAAATTTGGCAAGTTACGAGCTACCCCGCAACTTCCTACGCACGCACGCAGGGTTGGCAACGATAGTATCGATAGCGACCGATGGATACTTAGCGTGTATCGGTATCTATCGGTATCTATCGGTAGTATTATCAATACTTCCGGCTTCGCAGCATTTAAATACCCTACCATATAATATATGCTACTT